>DWHR010000204.1:0-10352 GCA_018248075.1 Eurytides protesilaus protesilaus
ACAAAACAAAAGACTGGATTTAATTAGCATAGAATAAACAACACCGGTGCTGGTGTAACAAAAGTTTTGAATTAATTCTTATAAAATGATCTGATTACATCAAGCTAATTACATTAAAATTAAAATAGATCGCAATCCCAATCGCTTTTACTTAGATTTGTTCTCACATTACGCCTATGAAAAACCAAGGTATTTTACCTTACGAAAACATTGTGACTTAATAAATGCTTCTATTTATTATACATATGTATATCACGTAATTACTTTAATGCTCGAATGTTGGCAAAAAAGAAAGTTTTTAGTTAATAGAATGTGAGCTATTTTGAACGCATGCAGACACATCACGAATTCAAGCACCGGAAAGCTATCAAAAGCTAGCTATGATGTCCTATTCAAACAAACGACCGACGATATTAGACGCCATATTGCAATTTTGATCTGCAACGTTACACAAAATAGAGATTTTTTAAAAACGACTCAAAAGTGAGATTAAGTGAGCGAAAAACTCAAAACCAGATAATCAAAACAGCTGCAGTATTTTTATGTTTTGAAATAAAGTAAAAATCAGTACTCGTCGTAAGAAAGCTAAAGTTAATTTGTACTTAACTCCTTAAAACTTGATGTTTTGCTTAACTTTTTAGAAAGTAATTTTAATTCAAATAACGTTTTGCAGAATGATTCCAACCCGTGGCCATGAACTCTGTAAAGAGTTGAAACCTCGGGAAGTAGATTCAAAATAAACTGTATAAAATCCGTAAATGATTTTATTTTATAATGCTTTGCAGATTTAAATTAGAGAAATTATTCACTTTCCTATTTTATCTTATATAAACTCTCTTCTCTTTACCGTCTCCTTAAAAAACTGATCGATTAGATAACTTATAAAATTGTTTATTACTTGCGTCACCATATACTATTATTTTTCTAAATCGAAAATCAAGACAGTGCCAACCAACACACTATTTCTAACAAATAAGCTTAATACAGGCGGTATTCCTTTTACTACGTGAAAGGTCAATAAGCCTTGGTTGAAGTTGCGATTAGAAAGGATAACTTTGTTTAAGTTTGTACTTTTTTAGAATCGGTTTAAGTAAGAGCAAGTGAGTTTCATTTGCTAAAAACTTAAACCACAATAACTAATATACCTACTTTTCTATCTTGGTTTCAAGTCCTTGAAGTTTGTAGTTGAGGCCTCATTTGTATGAGCATTGTGCTTGAAAGAAGAATGCCTTAAGCTGAATACCCGCAGAACATGGACGGACATTGGCCATTGTAAATATTGCCTTCCCCATTTTTCCGCAGCCGTACCGCGTACCGCCTTGGAATATTCCACACTGCGTAAAATATTTTCTCTTATGATTTTCTTTTGAAAGTGGAATTGAATTAAAGTTAATATCGTTCACGTTTCATGCCAGATAGAACTTTTCGCGTACAAAGTTTTTTCATTGTCCGTTGGATACTCGAGTAGTGATGAGTGTAATATGATTCGGCTTTTGTACCTACTGTTCGCGTTTTTAATTAATTTTAATAAATGCGCAATGAAAATACATTGAATTAATAAACATTTTATCTGGTTCATTCTCAGTCTTTATGGAAAAGGAACTGCTTTTTTTGCTTTTTGTTGATACCATTTTAAAGGTTTTTTTTTACTATTAAACTATTCATTTCAGTGTTAAATTCGGAAATGAAAATCTTATAAAGTTATCAAGCATATCTATTAACTAGAATACTTAATGTCACGCACAACCACATCTAGGTAAATTTCAAGCGTCATTAAGCCAAGAAAGCCAAAGCCTACCAGTCACTTAGAACATAAAACTGAACAATGTAAAATATTTAGTGTAGTTAACGTTTTATCTATTACTTTCATTTAATATTGATATCAAGAGCAGTTTCATCGGGTTTATCCAACTATTGAACGCTACGTCGAAATTTTTTATTGAGTTTTTCGTATCTATTTACTGTGTTTTTCGTCTTTTAAACTAAGTTTGTCGTCTTTTTTTATACTTTATTTCTGTTCTTTTCTTCTTGATATACTATTCTTCTAAAATTGAAAATTCAATTCGTAAGACTTTTTAGCGCTCGCCTCTGAATTTCAATCCACAAATATTTGTTGAATTAATATTTCACTTGCCACTAAGCAACGACAAACTTACATACAGCACAAATATATTCTGGTATGTACTGTACTTATACATATCTATATTGTAGTGTTGTGATATAGAGCTACATTCCTTCATACAATTAAATACCATACATTCCATTCGCCCATTACCACATCCATCTAATAAAATATTTAAACATATGTACGTTTTAAAAATAATACGGCCTCAAAATATTATTTTTCTCTTTAATTTAAATACCTTTGCAAACTAAAAATTTTTGAAACGAGAAAATTTCGTAAGACTTTTCGCAATAAAAAAGTAGAATGCCCGAAACGTTCTGCGGCGAGATATTAAAGAGAAAATAACTTCATCTCACCGTTTAACTGAGTAAGGAATGTAAAATTAGGTGGCTTTTTATGTCAGAATTATTATTTTATTTAGAAATAGGTATTAAAAAAATTAGGTTTTTATTATAATCTAATATAGAGAAAATGCACTATTTGCAATATCAAGTAATGAAACTATATGGTACCAAGTTATGAATGTTACCATAAATGTTATACATTTATGGTAACAACTAATAGAGATTATTCTGTTAACCATATAGTTTAATTTCTATTAACAGACCAGTATTAGTATTAGCAGGTTTAAATCATATGTTACATGGACTAGGATTCCTTTTATAACCAGTTTTATGCTTTCATATTATCTTTAACCATAATCTGTCGTCTTTAAAATAAAGGAAAATCTAAAATTGAACATATTAGTATAAAATATCATTTTATAAAAACATACATATTCTTCATGTACTATGTGACTCTTAATGATCAAGGTAAATAAATATGATTGTAATGTATTTAGATTTCTTCTTATATACTTTTCAAAGCTTTTTTTAAAATCTATTATAAAAAAAACTATCAAGCGTATAGACTATTTATTTGTTATTTTTTTAACGCTAACAGTTTATCATTTCCTCATTTTGATTTATATTTTTTTTACGAGATAAAGTGACGAGACGAGCAAGTCGTGCACCTGATAGTAAGCGTCACGCCTGCTCATAACAACACATTACCATGAAAAGCGTATATTATAGCGCAAAATATTAGATGGTCTATCTCTTTTCCCTGTAATTTCACTGGCATCAATGCCCTACATGCCGGAACACAGTAGTGCTTGCACACTACTGTTTGGCGGCAGAATATCTGGCAATGCAATGGTACAGCCCCAGTCGGACTTTCCATGAAGTCCTACCACTTAGAAAAATTAAAACCGTATATCCCCACTATAATAAATATTAATATAAAACTGGTTCTACTTTTACAATTATTTTAAACTCTATTTCAATTTCTTATAATCTCGCTAAAAAAAACGGTGTAGGCATTTGCTTTTACACAGTTAAAACGTTTTTAACTGTGTAAAAGCAAACGCATACACCTTTCGCAAACCTATAAGCAAAGCTCCACAATGTATTTCAGTTAGGTAGCCAAAAGCCTGAACCCTTACGGAACTTGAGTTAGCGTTTTGCGAAGCAAATATTTAAACTAACCGTTAGAAAGTGTCCCGTGTTGAAAGAACATAAAACGTCTCGAAGCTTAAGAAAATATCTGCAGTTACTGATATTCAAAAACAGAATGTCGTTTTTACATAATACTCTAAGATCTAAGAATTCTAGTTTTCAAAGCAGTGTGCTAAAATTATAATAGTCTGGTTAAAATTATTCTAGTAAAAACACGTACAACTCACAATATAAAAATAATTCACTATACCAAATATATCATGACAGCTAAATAAAATAAAAAAAATATATAATTACTGCTTAATTGATAATTAACTTGGACTAATCAATAATTTATTAATAAACTACGAAGACTTCTTCTTCTATGAAGCCCTGGCACTTCCTACGGTGGATCTGCTTAATCATTTAAATATATAACTGCTGCTTGTTTTGAAGTGTAGAGATATTGTCAATTAAATATTTTGAAATAAGTTTTAACGTCTATAAAGGGACATCTTATACATATTAGCATAATAATTTATTATATAAGTAACACAATCGCATACTTTGAAAGTGGAGCGCAAACAACAAAACATTTATAAAGCAATTCAGTTCAACCATTAAGTTTAAAGTTCTTTATTAAAGTCGCTACAAGAGATGAGGGTTTAATAAAATACGGCATATTTTCAATGTAATAAATAATGTATACACAATAATTTTATTTAATACATATATTACCCGAAAATCTACGAACGCGCGGAAAAAGGATAAAACATACGAGTATACACATATATTTTAGTTTCATCAACAGTATCACGGGCTATTAACTATGACTACAAATGTGTTACCAAATACAGCGTTAACCCCCAACTTGCTATTTTTGACTTGAAATATATCATTCACTGTATGACTTTAATTGTATAAAGATAAAAACTGACCATTTGCTTTCGTCTAATTCTGCATTTTGCTTCTAGGTAGCATTGCGTTGTTATAGCTGCTTGTCTGACTCACGACTTGACGGTCACTTTATGTAATAAAAAATCTGCCCCTGTAGCTCAGTGTTATAGGTGCATCACAAATCGGAAGTCGATCTAATAGGATCAAATCCCTCGTAGGTAAATGACTGTGTTATTGTTTTTAGTTGAGTTAGAGCATCATCAACAGACTGCCTGAAAAGTAGTATGAAACATGCGGCGGTCAATAATGTTAAAAGTCAGCCCAGCTTCTTGTTGATGCCATCTAGCTGTTGCCTGGTGGAGTCGTTACTAAGAAGTCGGTTTAATGTCACCTCTGTGCCTGATCCCGCTCCGGTCGTATCGGGTATCCGTCCCACAGGGCAAAGAGATAAACCATCTTTTATCTTTGGGTAAAAAGCGCAACACAGAGCCAAGCACGCTTTGTGTGGTACTGCGTTGTTATGGGCAAACGTGACACTTACCTTCAGGCACAAGACTTGTTCGTCTCGTTGCTACATTTCGTAAAAATATGACTATTCACATGCATAATATTTAACGAGTATATAAAAATCTACAAGATATCTTACATTTTCCATTATCATGTAGACACAGTGTCAGACATTTGAGTGCTTTATAAAACAAAAAAAGGTTTTATTGCACAAAGCTTAGTATTGAAGAATTTCTGAATGATCCAAATGTGTGGAATGAAGTAAATTAACTTGTATGTGAGATAGCGATTGGATAGCTATATTGTATCTTTATATATCGTTACATTTTAAAAGAAATTCTGTCACCCTGTTGAGTGAGCTTCAGTCATCTCAAGTGGTAGCTTGAAGTGGCTTATAAACCAAAATCTATGACTTACTTTTTTTAAAATAACGATTCAGAACTGTCAACACAACCCATACCATCGGTTAAATTCAGCCTGATTTCATTTCTGACATCAATGGTCTTTTAAACGAATAAAAAACTTTGGTGATATCTCACAAACACGTTTTATTTAAATTTAAAGATAAGAAGCTCTTAATGAAAGACCCAATATTAAGGAACGTTACTTTAAATTAACCTTAATTGTAAACAACAATAACTTAATCTGTTTACGTTTCAAAACACTGTGTAGATGTTTGTTCTTCTTTTAACATTTTTGGAAAGTCAATGGCTTTGTTTCCTATTTGATTCTGGTACGGGACAGAAGATTATTTACCATTTTAGCCAAACTAAGTGACCTGAGGAGTAAATCATTCGCCTGATGGTAAACGTCACGCCTACCCATAACAAGAGAGTATCACACAGAGTGCTTGACTCTGTGCTGCGCCTGTCACCCAGAGATATAAGATTCTTTTCTCTTTGTCCAGTAAATACACTGGCATTAGCCTTCAAACCGGAACACATTAGTGCTTACAGACTACTGGTGCTCCTATTGCCACCCCAGATCAAAATCTGCAAAAGAGTTTAACCACCTATAATGGTCAAATGAATGAGATGTTATTTGCGAATATGTTTTATAATAATCTGCATTAAATCCATTTACAACGGCTGTCATAACCGGCGAACTTTGACATCATACCATTTTATCAGCAGTTTATTTATTTTGTTACTTTCAACTCAGTTATACAGTTTGTGAAAAAAAAAATTAAAACATTTACGAATACAGAATAAACGAAATCAGAAAAGTAAGCAAGCGAAGCGACTTTAATACAAACTAACTCGTTACAAAATTCATCGACGAAATAAAGTCACAAATACGAGAAGTTTATTTAGTTATATGAACATTTAAACACATAATAACGAACACATGAAAGAAAAGAATTAAATTTACTGTGTACCAATGTCATTGCAACAACTTATTATAATAACTCTAATCTGTAATAAAATTATATGTTTTCTGGTCTCGTTACAACCGGAAAAAATAACAACCGCTGCATCAATTTTGTATAATTTAAAATGATTTAATATAATTTAACAAACTCCTGGGTAACTATTTTAAACTTCCACATGAGTCATCAAGTTTTAAAAAAAAAGTTGAAAAGACTATTTCGTTGGAATGACTATTTGTTGCATTTGAGATTTTTTTTTATTTTTGAAATACAATTTGTATGTGGTGGACTCTTGCAGTCTGACTGGGGCGGTAGTAGTAGTAGCATGTGAGCACTACTGTGTTCCGGTTTGAAGGGCAATGTTGCCAGTGAAATTACAGGGCAAAGTGATAGACCATCTAAAATCTAAAATCTGGGTGATGAGTTGTTATGGGCAGGCGTGACGTATACCATCAGGCATACGACTTGCTCGTCTCGTCACTTCATCTCGTAAAAAAACACAAGCCGAGGGAATTCTTGGTGGTTTCTATTCTACATGCTAGATTATCGCCCAGTATAGAAGTACATGGAATCACTGTCAAAATGAAGGTAGCGGGGATTAACATTGACAGTGGGACATCCAACACCTTCAGTCCGTCCCGTGACCACGAACGCTTTAAAGTGTTTGAAATGTCGGGAAGTTACATCTAAAATAAAAGAGATAAATAACATTAATCATCATTCTATTTGTAATTCTAAATTGCATATGAAATTTCAGGGATAAAAAAATCAACCGATTTTAACAGGACTTTCACTGGCGGATATCTTACGTTATAAGTGTTCCTAGTAAATTGTGCATCTCCCACGGGAATTTAGGTTCAAAGTGCAGGGCGGTCAGCTAGTCTAAAATAAAAGCGATAAAATCTGTAAATAGTTTTTATTTTATAATATCAAGTATTTGCGTAAACAGAAGAAATTGTTATAGTGATATCAATTTGCAAGAACATGCTCAAAGTGACGGTTTAAAAGGTATCAAAGGCTAGAAACGATATATTTTTGATTTTTCGGGTTATATTTTTTTTGGTTTATAATATTGATGTTTTAGTAAGAATTGCTAATTTTTCTAATTATAAATATAGCAGTAACAATATCGCAATTTAATGGTGGAAGAATTTTTGAAATCGAAAAAGTTTAATCGTTACAAACATACATACGAAAATACAAATCCTTTGTCTGTATAATATTAATGCAGATTAGGGTAGACAAGTCCGGATTTTAAAAATTCATATAACCCTGTTGCTGTGCTTTTGCGATTTATTAAATTTGCATCGCGAATTTAATGTATTCAATTACCCCTTTTTGAGCGCGGGAAAGGTCTGGCCGTTTTGCTTTCACATCCAATTTAACTTTGGATTGTTCGTTACAGAATTTATCAGAGGCGTTATCACTTTTATGGGCGAAGTTCGCCAATCCCGCGGGAAGCGTTAGCGCGTGAACGGAATTTACAAGGGATCAAAGAGGCCGCTATAAATTGTCATTACGTCTTCATTCAGAACTCGTGTCACCGGCCTTTATCGGACACCAAGATTAAACATCGTTCGCTGTAAGCTAACAAAACGTTTTAAGACAAATGTAAAAGTCCCGAAAAAATTATCTAGAATGAAATGTTTACTTAATCTTATACGCATGCTATAGATTGTTAAAATGAAAACTGATTTTATTTCATATAAAAAGACCAATGTTTCGAACAGTGACATGATTTACGTCCCTGACATTGATACTACAAAAATTACTCGATACAGGCTTGCCTAGAGAGGAACCGAAAAATATTATCGTGATGCCTTTGAAATAATAAGTGCTTCAAGACCCTAAACTTTTGTTTTTTTTTTTTGTAGAAAATTGTATGTATTTAACTTTTTTAAGAGATAAAGTGATGAGACGAGCGACGAGAAAACGAGAGTGCTCCACACGTAGTGTGCATGGCTCTGTGCTACACTCGTCACCCAGAAATATTAGATGGTCTGACTCTTTGCCCTGTAATTTCACTGGTATCATTGCCCTTCAAGCCGCAACACTGTAGTGCTTGTACACTACTGTGTCTTAGCGACAGAATATCTGGCAATGTAGTGATACCGCCCCAGTCGGATTCTGTAAGTCCTACCAATGCAAACTAACTTTAAGACTTTATTGCATCGATAAAAATATATTCCATTCAATTCTCTTTAAATTATTTATTTTAGTCCGATTTACGCAGTATGAGCTTATGGTATCTTGAAGTTTACACTATATCATACAAACATTGCAAGATTTCATCATCGTAGGAATGTGATAACGTCTCTGATAAATTCTGTAACGAACAATCCAAAGTCAAATTGGAAGTGAAAGCGAAACGGCCGGACCTTTCCTGCGCTCACAAAGAGGACTAATTAAATACATTAAATTCGCGATGCAAATTTAATAAATCGCAAAATCACAGCGACAGAGTTATATGACTTTTGAAAATCCGGACTTGTCTACACTAACCTGCACTAATATTATAAAGTGAAAGGATCTGTAGCTTTGTATGTATGTTTGTAACGAATAAACTCAAAAAGTACAAAACCGATTTGAAAAGTTCTTTCAACATTAGAATGCGACATTATTACTGAGTAACATAGGCTATATTTATAATTAGAAAAATTAGGGATCCTTTCTAAAACATCAATATTATAACCCAAAGAGTAAAATAATTTGTCTTAAAATGTATTTTATCGCATGCGCTTCTTCACTTTCTTATCCCATATGTCTCAGTTTTGTAGTTTTGACAATATAATCACAATTTTTTATAGTTTAAGAGTTGATAGAAATATTAATCCTTATCCAAATAAATCATTTCATATTCAAGACTGTTTCAATGACTGCAGTTTGCTTTTTGAATTATTCAAATCGGACATATAATTCAAAAGGTTTTACGAATTTAAAAATGTTAATCTGAACAAAATATACCAGGCGGTACCTTCGGCCGGTGTGATAAAAATTTTTGAGATTAAAAACAGATAAAAATAGTACTTGCACTTTATCTTGAACTTGATAATAGCAATACATTCTGTTATATGTCGTGTTGAATGTGACATATTTTCGTATTTTGTGTAACAATTTTATTTAATATAATATCTAGATAGCTAAAACTAATCGAATAATTATCTTTGGTTGTTTTTATACAGTAAAATAGTAACGATGTAGTGATTATAAGTTTTTATTTCATCTGTCTTTTTGAATTTCTAACATACAAAAATCCGATATTACGCACTCTCGCTATGAAGTTTGAAGTAGGCAAATATACACAATATACAATTCCGAAAAAGGCAATCAATCTTGACTTTCCTTCACAGAATAGCTAACTCTATTACAAAAGTGTTCTGACGTAAATTCGCAAAAACGACCTTCCATCTATATGTTTGTGAGATTACATGGTTTTCCTTTTAAGCGCTACCGAAGTCGTAACTTCTTTTATTGGACTTTTTTAAGAGGATAGAAACCGCTGGATGTAAAGGGTCAGAGTTTTGTTAAAGCATACTTTCCGTATGGGGCATCTTAACCTCTGTAAATACAACAGAATAATATCGGGATTCGAAGAGGAAATAATCAATACCTCAACTTTATCCTTATGTATAATTTTATCTCCGTTCAAAAATTTGGAAATAAAATAATTATAATAAAAATTTATTGATACAGATAAGAAAATATTACATTTGCTATTTTTATAATTTTTGTTATTTAATAAGTTAATATTTGTTAAATAATTCTATAAGTGATAGGAATCTTACCGAGCCCGACTGGGGCGGTACCATTGCATTGCCAGATATTATGCCGCCAAGCAGTAGTGTGTAAGCTCTATTGTGTTCCGGTTTTAAGGGCAGTGATGCGTAATTACAGGGCAAAGAAAAAGACCATCTTATATTTCTGGGTAACGAGCGCAGAACAGAGCTAAGCACGCTCCCCGTGGTACTATGTTGTAATG
>DWHR010000205.1:0-10348 GCA_018248075.1 Eurytides protesilaus protesilaus
ATTGGGCACTGCGAAGAGACATTTCGTCGCTTTGCGTATTTTATAGACTTTACCATGGGGAGTGCTCTGAGGACTTGTTCGATTTAATACCGGCTGCGGAGTTTTGTCTCCGCACCACGCGACAAACCACCATATCTGGTGGTTTGTGTGTGGTATCCCATCCTTACCATCTGGATGGCTGGCAATCCACCACCGTGAGTTTTCACCGGCATTTTCTGCCACGCACTGCTTACATGTGAAATCGGTTATCGCCAGCGATATTTTCGGACCGATACGACTTAGGGACCTTCAAGAAGAGAGCCTACTCTCACCTTAAAGCCGGCAACGCATTTGCAAGTCCTCTGAAGTTGCAGATGTTCATGGGCGGCGGCGCTCGCTTACCATCAGCCGCTTGCTCGTTTGCTTCCTTAATCAAAATAAAAAAGGTAAATACTCATAAATCTAAGTGTCAAATTAAAATGTAAAATTTGATTTAATTTGCATCTAAGTGTTAATATTATTCACAATAAAGAATCTTAAGAAATATTGTATCTTTTAATTCTTCAACTCCAAAGTAAAATGCAAACTAAACATGTTATTTTAAATACCTGAATAAGAAGTTTGAAAATTTATTGTGCTACTATTTGTACTGGTTCTATCTGTTTTCATTGTCACTTGTTATTATCCTGTTTTCAAAGTAAATGCACAGAGATAATGAAGACCATACAGATTTTTTACAAACAAAAAGTCATAAACAGATGGATTTTTTAACGATAAGGTCTTTCCGAACGATTTACGACTCCGGCGGCTAATCTCCTTGAGATCATCAAACTGTACGGGATAAATAGATAGACACAAGTGCACTTACTCTTTCTTAAATCTAATAGCCCCACGGGATGGATACCCAGCATGATCGGAGAAAGATCGAATCTCGAAAGAGAATATGACATTAAATCTTATATTAACTACTACTCCAAGCAACCATTAGATGGCGACGACAATTAGCAGGGACCGACTTTTTACATGTTTATCTAAAATGTAGGATAATCCATATGTCAGGATTATCCAACTTTTTTGACAATCGGGTGATTGAATTCCGAAACAAAAAAAAACCTATTAGTACAAGTTTATTGGAACAATTGGTACCAATCAGATTTAAATTAAGATGGATTATAAAAAAAATCATGTAGCTTATTATGCATTAACTTTTGTTTTAATATTAATATAAAATTGTTAGCGACTATAGGTTATTTTTTTTAATGTGGTTCTTTGAATATTATGTAAGTTTCTCAATAGAATAATTTGATTAACAATAATCTGACTTATCATAGAATCTTAAATTATCTGCTTAGTGTGTATTAAATCAGTCTTCGGGCCTTTGTTATTAATTTTATGTACTTCAGCCACCTTAGTTGTAATACGGCCACGGCTACAATAAATTTGGTGGTTTATTGTAATTTTAAATAACAATTTTAGTACTAATTTGACGCCTCCTAAACAGTGAATGAAACTTCTGTATCTGAGAAAAAATTGTTCTGATATATGTGAAGGCAATCAATAATTTATCTAATGCCCTGGGTATAAGAATACTGTTTACTTGCACTTTAGAAGTATCAAAATAACGTTGAAAGGTTGAAATGTTAAAATAATCTTATAAAGAAGACAAACCATCAGAAATCGCTTAGCAAAATTTTGTTTTAAGCATTCATTGTAAAGCAAGTTTAAACCTATCAATTTGATCTTGTGAATCTTATAGCGTTATTTCCAAAACAGTTTAATCTCCCATTTTTTCCCAAGTGTTTATGTAACACCACTTTACTAAAAATTATAAAAATTCATTAAATCATACATGAATCTTTAAAAATCATTTTTATTTTGGACTAAATTAGTTAAAGAAATGTGTAGAGGTAGTTTGTATTTGAATGTGTGACTTAAACTTAATTCATTGACTTTTATCTCGAGTATTTACCTTTGCATTTTCGTAATGATGTCTTCTATTTTACTTTATCGGATCTCCTGGACTGAGGTGCGTGATGAGCTTTTAATTTTTTTTACTAACATAACAACATTTTTTTGGTAACAAAACATATACATAACAATGTTTTGGCAAAGGTATTCCGATAGAAAAGTAAAATATTAAAATATTTTTTCGCGTGGATAATATATTATAGTCTTCAATACTCATAACATTATAAAGGACTGACATGAATTTTAGATTTTCCCTTGTTTATAGAAGATATTGCACATTTAATGTAATATTAACTATACGTGATTTTATCACGTATAGTTAATATTATACTGTTATAGAAAGCAATAGCTGGCTCCAGAATAAAATATAATAGTGGTCGAATAAATGCCAACATTATTTCCATGATTGAAATTACAGATGTTCCGATACACGTGTTCACCACTCCACCGCTTTTCACTGTAAAAAAATGAACAAATAAATAAAGTTTACATATTCGCAATTATAATTCTCGTATACACGTTCAATTTTTCAATACGCTTTATAAGAAACCGAAATAAAGGTGACACAAAAGCACATATTGCAATATGAACAACCTTTTTTCCGCATTGCCCAGGAGAGAGTAAAGTCAGTATTTAAGTTGTAATCACCATCATTCGCATACAGGTTGTAAGGAGTTAAAGTTTCTTGAAACCCTACACTGAAACTTTGTTTCGTAGGTACTTATTGCGTTCACAACATTTTTTAAGTGTTAGGACTCTTCTGCAGTCTGTCTGGGGTGGGTCCACTGTGGGAGCTTTTCTACCGCCGACTATTATTGTTTAAAGTACTACTGCGTTCTGGTTTGAACGGCAATAATGCCAGCGTAATTACTATGCCTAAAATTGTGACATCTTAAATCTTTAGGTGACAAGAGTAGCGCAGGACCAAGCAGGTTCTATATGGCCCTGTGTTATTATGGGCAGACGTGTTATTTATTTACCAACGGGCGCATGACTTGCTCGCGTCGTTACTTTATCAAAAAAAAAAATGGATGGAAAAAAGAATTTTTAATAACGATAATAATTTCAGTTTACCCGTGACGTTCATATGATAAAAAATGCACGTATATAAATTATGTTAACTCGACAGACTACGTGGGTGGCGAAAATGAAATACATTGAAAATGGAATACAAAATTTGCTAGATATTTTTAAATTGGATTACGCTGATACTTCCACTCTAGGTGTCAACAGTAAGTAAATCCTTTGGTTTGGTAGTCTTTTATTCTCATATTTATTATTTTTTATTATGTATTTTGTTTAGGTAAATAAGAATAAGAAGAATAAAGAAGAGGTAATGATTTCGGCCGTGTGAATTTCGGAGCCTAAATAATAATAAAAAAAAACTAATATATTCCATTTAGCCTTTTTAACCGGAAATTTAATGCTCAATACTCAATATGTTTATTGCGTTCCTTAATGTACCCAAGGTCTTATCAGTAACACTATACGAATAGTACATGATGTTATGTACTATTTGTATAATGTTACTGATTAGACTATAGACCCTGATGGGCATTGCAATCTAAGAGTGGAGGACACATTTTGGTATAATATAAATTTTTATATATAGTGTATGTAGTTATATAACTTACTTATAATATTTGTTAATATAAATGGATAAAATTTTAATTATTAGTTATTTTTGTTTGTATATTATCAGTCAGAAATTCGGGACTGGAATAATGACATTTATTTTGTAGAAATTCTTTAATTACTGGAATCTTTAAATATATACATCTTTTTTATTTGTAAACAAAAGTTTTTTTTGTTTCTTCAAAAATAAAGTATATGTAGTATATGTAGATAGTTTTTTAGATTGCACAAAACGAGCAGATAAAAAAGATAAAAATCTTAAATTGGGTATGAAAAATCTATGGGTAAGGTAGGTATAATTGCTTTATAAAAATTAATTTTTATTGCGTTAAATTCATTAATAAATGTGGGCATATGATTCTAAAATTGACATTCATTTCAGATATTTATTGGTTGAATATGAGATTGTTTAATGTTAATAATAGATTATATGTGTAAGGCTTCACTTTAAAATATGTCAAAGTTATTGTGCTTTTTGTCCGTATATAACTCAAAGTGTACCGCTAGGTTTTCGTAATTTTATCGATATGATTATCTACGACGACAGGCTTATGCATATGGACAGTTTACATTTCCATTACTTTGAGAGAATTGTCCAGATCGAATTTCGATATGTAAACTGAGAAACCCCAGAGCACTTCTATAATATATTGGTTTCTTTGGATGGTGGGGATCGTCCGACAAAGCTTTTGTATATTGTGCACGCAGTATTCACGTATATGTGAGAATGAAAAAAATAAATGCTTTAGTTCTTTCGTTCCCTCGACTCTCGAGGTTTTTCAATCATTTTACATCAATTTCTATTTTGACGTTTGAAAATAGACACGATGTCATCTAAGGGTTAGAAAATTTATATTGTTTTTTTTTTCATTCCTGATGTTACAGCACAGTTAGGATGGATATTGTAGGAAGGTGTTTCCCTGGTAGCTCTTTTTTTACGTGATAAGGTAACGGTACATTTCTTCCATTTCTTTGCCCTGTAATTCCGCTGGCATCATTGCCCGTCAAACCGAAACTCAGTTGTGCTTACACACTAAAGATTAGCGGCAGAATATCTGGCAATACAATGGAACTGCCCTAGTCGGACCCTACAAGAGTCCCACCACTTACAAAAAGTCGTCCAGTGGTTATTCAATCAATATTTAGTTTCTACTACCTAGTTATATCAGATGTATCGCGGCAGCGTGAAAACCACGCAAATGATGTTGTGGGTCAGAGATAAGCATTGGAAATGAATAGCGTGTGCTATAAGTATATTTTGCTTGAAGTAATATGAGTATAGAAGTTACTTGTATGTTGTCATTGAATGTGGAGCTCACGTCGCGTAGTTTTCAATCGCAGAGAGAGGGAGAGAAGTGTTGAGAATCTTATTTTATTGGTGGTTCTTATTTCAGAATCCTGTTTTGTTAATTCTTGGTATTATTCTATAGTTACCTTTTGTATTTATTAAAATTATCGTTATATTTGATTTTCTACAATATTTTATAACAATTATTAAAGTAAAGCTATAGATTAGGATCGTTATCATTACTTACAGAATATGTCAGAGAAACTAAAAATAATGTCTCGCACAATTCTCGATTTTGGAAATGCGGATAAAGCTATCCTGAGTCTACTCGTAGATGTTTCAGGTGTGTAATCTTCGCTGTCCTTTCTATAAATATCCGTTTCACAATTGCTTAAGCAGGAGCAATCTTTAGATGTTCTGGGCATATCATTAGTGTATTTAAATTTCTTTAAAGTTTCATTTGATACAGATAATGCCGTAATCTCTTTTTGATATTTAATGTAACAGTTTATCTCTGATAATTTGCAAATCCGTTCAGTACCTGAAATAGAAAATGATAAATTTGTAAACTAATACCAAGAAATTTACTTTTGACGGATATGAAATGCCATTAGAACATTATAATTGAGTTGTCTCTTGCCATGTAGAAAAAATATGTAAAACGTGTAAAAAAAAACTGATATACTATAAGCCTTACATCAAATATTTTTGAATGCTATAAAATTTTTGCATCTTTTCCTATTTTAATCATGTTCATCATCTCTTATTCCAATTTAAGGATCTCAGATTTTAATGTTAATACGTACCCAATATTTATAATTCACTAAGATTTGAAATCGGTTGTTAGTAAGGATTTTTATATTTTATTAATTTTCATCGTAGACGCAATACGCATGAAATACTTTATTATATAAAAATGTAAAAAAAGACAATGGTAGGACTTATTTGTAGAGTTCGCCTGGGATAGTATAACTGCGGTGTCATTTTTTTTACCGACAAGCAGAACGTGTATGCACCATCGTGTTCTAGTTTAAAGGGTAATGTTGCCAGCGTAGTTACTGCCCTTAGAATAATAACACCTTATATCCTCGGACGGAGAGTACAACGCAGGGCTAAGTAGGTTTTGTATGACAGAACGTTGTCAAGAACAAGCGTCTCGTTTACCATTAGGCGCACGTCATTTTATCTGCTAAAAAAATCTTTACACTTAGTCTATTTGTTGGTTAGTCCATTGACTTATCGTTATAAGTCGAGAATACATTTATTTCATTTATATAGATAAATATATATATATATATATAATCCTAGCTCGTGGATTAGTGCACCTGAATCTTAAAATTGAGTTAACGTTACAGCTAGTGTCTCCGAGATATCTTTAAGTTAAGTGCAGTTTGGCCATAAAGCTAGTTAAACATTAATGCAGTATCACTATATAACAGGTATAATTTTCAAAACCAAATTAAAACACTTACGCTTACCTGTAGCTTTATAGAAGTGTGGAACACATCCGCATAATTTTATTATTAATCTTATTCGGCATTCTAATAAGCAATTGTTATAAGAATAGACAGGATATCTCGAGCTTATAGGTTCGTTTATAAATCTGTATGAAATCAATTAAAATTATATGAATTAAATTAAATTATAAATCTATTATGATAAACGAAAACAATAATATTAAATTCTTAAGATTTAACTTATAAATTTATTGTTCTAGTATCAATTTTTATAAAGAAATGAGTAGGCATTTCTATGCCTACTTATCAGGTTCCCCAGTTGCCTGTATCTTCACTTAAACTCTTATTTTTTATTTTTGGAAAAGTTATGTTTAAACTATTTAGACTAATTATTAGGCATAGTATTTCGTTAGGGAGACATAAACGAGTTACCAAAATTACGTATAATGTCGACGATGGAAAACAATAAAGGTGTAATAGTGTAAAATATTTATAAGCTTACTCATACATAGAGGGAATGAAAGAAAAAAGGGTTCTAAGTAAGCGGTCCTCAGAATTTCGATTCGTGGATACGATACTACTTTCTAATGAGATTACTTTCAAACTTTGGTCCCCATATTCCAAGTCTCCACTTACTACGGATTCGGGTGCGATAAAGAAAACTAACATTTAAAATGTATCATGGAATGTAGCTTTTATACAATTCAAGATTTTCTGGTAGGTATCTAAGTTAAAATGTGTTGAGTGAAATTAATTACTCTTTTATGGGTTGTTTGTTATTTTAAAATATTTTTATATGATTTTTAAAGGGCCACTATTGAGTATCTTGTTGGCTCTTCTCAGCGTAAGTTAATACGAGCCGGTGGTAGCTTCCTAATGCACTAACTACATTAATGACTTACATATAGTTTAAATATAGCCCTGTAAAAGTCCATATAGACTGCCGTGCAAAAGTGTTTGGCCAAATACACTTTTACTTAAATTGCTAACTATACATATTAATTTTTTAAAACATTTATTTTTTTTAATTTCCTCGCAGAATACTTATATACATGTATACATATTTATATACATTAAAAATTAGAGAGCCTATATGCTCACTCCTGGTCATAAAACCAAAATAGTGTTATTGTCGGAATTTCTTTCAGGTTAATCTTTGTAGTGGCAATTTTATTTTGATAAAGTTGTTGGGTTGTAAGCATTACTTTTTAATAACTACCTAATTTTTTAATAACTACCACTACATTCTACGTTAGTTATCTCATGTCATGTGATCAGAAAACACGCTTATTTTAGCTCAATACTAAAAGTCTAATAATTTTTGTTTGATTCTACATCTGAGCTTTTAAATGGGTAAAACTAAGGAAAATATATTCGGCCATCATAAGCCCGGTAAAAAGAATTGTAAAGTGTTGACTACACTGTCAAGGAATTTGCACCTGATGGAACAATTTCCAACAATCGTCGTCCAGGCAGATAAAGACCAAGAACTTCGATAGGCGATTAACTGCGTTGGAAATAAAAGCACACTTCATGAACGACAAGTGGTAAACTTGTTATCTAAAATTAATATAATTTCTTAAAATAATAAATAATAAGGCAAGAATTGAACAACAGAAGGTTGAAAAATGTCATAATAGACCTATTGTGGGATCAGCTGGGATAGAAAGAAAATGTTATCCTTCTCAGGAGAATGATCGAGAAAACTTTGAATGCACATTGGAAAATGTGTGGTTGCAAAGATGCTGTAGAGCGAGTAGAGTTTCTGGGTATTGTCTATGATCATAAATTAACGTTTGGAAACCATATCGACACTATTATAACTAAAGCTTATAAAGCGCTGAGATTTATAATGCATACATCGCAAAGCTTCAAGGACGCCGAGACTAACAAAATACTATATTGTACATACGTACGCAGTATTCTCTAATATGCTAGTCAGATGTGGAGCCCTCGCCACAACTTTTACATCTCACTAATCAAAAATATCCAAAAAAGTTTATTAAATACTTATTTTATCGTCTTCGTTTTAATTATAATACACATGACTATTTGAAAAACTGAATTTTATATTCTGCTTTTCGTTACCCGCCGCGAAATAGCAGACGTAACCTTCTTGATAAATATTATCAACGGCAGTATCGACTGTCCATATCTTCGCTCAAAAATAAGTCTTAATATACCTAAGAAATTAGCCCGCTATCACATTTCTATCCACCTTCCTATAGCATCGTATAATTATTTCTAAAACTCATTTATGTGGCGCGCTGGCTTCCTTCTCAATAAAAATTTAAAAGCTATGATCTAGATATTTTTTATACATTGAATCTGTAAGACAGGCATTTTTTTTCATAGTATAAATTGTTATTAAATCAAATAAATTTCGTAAAACTTGTATTTATAAAGCAAACTTGCATTTTTAAGTAGTTTGTTCTTGCTCACACAATTGTTATGTCAGATGTTAAGTGTTCGTGAAGACTTATTATTGACTATCTGTTTCTAATTTAGTACTCATTCCTATTATGTAAAATGAACTGTTGATCTTCCCATAAATAAATAAATAAAAACACAAATTATATTTGTACTAATATGTGAAACCCTAATGTGTCCACATCAATGAAATGAATTAACAATTGAATGCTCCAGTTATGGCTACTGATAGAAAAAATGCATCACGGTAAATAATTTCGTGTGGGTATAATTTAAAGTTCTTTCTTCACTCTTGCCGAGTCTGGCTGGGGCGGTGCCACTGCATTGCCAGATATTCTGCCGCCAAGTAGTAGTGTGCAAGCACTACTGTATTCCGGTCTGAAGAGCAATCATGCCAGCGACATTACAGGGCAAAGAGATAGACCAACTAATATCTCTGGGTCACGAGCGCAGTACGGAGCCAATCAAGCTCTGCGTGGTACTGTGTTGTTATGGGTAGGCGTGACGCTTTCCATCTGGCGTACGATTTGCTCCTCTCGTCACTTTATTTCGTAAAAAAAAGTGTGGTGTATAAATTAAAATAATCGTTATTTAACCGCAACTAGTTAAACAAACTTAGTGTATAACAAAAAGGCGGTAGTAGATTTTCATATTTTGGAATATCTTTTATAATGACTTGCGACTTTAAAATATTTAAAAATATCAATCTTGATATTTTCTAAGTGGTAGGTTCCAAATGGGGCGATACCACTACATTGTCATATATTCTGCTGCCTAGCAGTAGTGTGTAAGAACTAATGAGATCCGGTTTGAAGGCAATGACCAGTAAGGGCAATAAACAGAGCATCAAAATTAGAGAGAAAGCAAAGAGATAGATCACTTAAAATCTCTGGGTGATGAGTGCAGAACAGAGCCAAAAACGCTCTTTGTGGTACTGTGTTGTTATGGGTAGGCGTGACACTTATCATCAGGCGCACGACTTGCTCGTCTTGTTACTTTTCCTAAAAGAAGATTTAAAAGATTGACACTGTAAAATTATATAAACGCTAATTTAAGCACGAAAAACCTGGTGCACACCTATTAGTTAGAAAACGCAAAATTAATACGGTTCCTGACCGAACGCTCAAATTTATCACTATCAGTTCGCGGGATAAATAGTTACGAAGCGAACCAAACAGAACACCGACGGCAGTAACAGTACCTAATGCTATTCGGTAAACAACTGCCATTAAACATTAAACTAACCAAAACCACGAGCAAAACACGGAGTCTAAATAACACGCAAATACTCATTTCATGTATACAGTCGCGTCCAGTCAGCTTCTCAGTTCTGACCGCAAATTACATACGTTACTTTTCATTCAAAGTTGCTCACTAATAAATTTAATACATACTAAAGTATAACCGTATGTATCACAATTCGCTTTGCAGTGCATTGGCTAGCAGAAGCCGAATTTATGACGTCACTAAATAATGAAATTTAAATCTAAGCTTAATACTGGCGTGATAGTGGTACCGCCTCAATTGTATTTTGTGAAAGAGCCCTACCACTTGCACAAAATTTATAAATAAATTTCATGCAGAAGAACAG
>DWHR010000206.1:0-10322 GCA_018248075.1 Eurytides protesilaus protesilaus
TTTATACTACATCAAGAACAACTAAGACATGCATAAATTTATCGTGAGTTCAACTATATTTGTTACAGTATTTCGTCTTTGGGGTGTGATGAGAAGATTACACGTACTGTGTCTGCTTCCCGACGATGTTCATGTTGGACACTGAGGTCATATTGGCGGGTCGAGCGATGCTGATGGTGAAACGGGCCTTTAGCGCCGGCTCGTCCCAGCAAGGAAATGCGCGGCGAGCGTCCGTCGCCTGGAACTGTGTTACCGCAATCCATCTGTCAGATTGCTTAACATTAATCTAATGCAGTCATAATTCCATCCTCATAATTGGAGATCAACGAACTCGTTAAAGCGAAAGTGAGTAGCTTTTTATTCAGCTGACGCATTTCACATGTGTCGTGTCTCAAGACATCTCTCAATTCCAGTCAAGTTATTCATGTTTTTTATATACGATTCATGATAAACTCTCAACAAATGTATACACATCATAAATGGAATACGGTTTATCGAGCTGAGAAGCCGATAATTAGCGATTTAATAAAGAGTTGTTTCTAAAATCAATTTACTTTACTTACAAGATGACAAGTTGTTACAAAGAATATCAAAAGAAGACAAACATTGCAAGAAAATATATTACAAATAATACAAATGAAACATTTCAATTCAATTAAGCCAAGTCGCATCGCCACATCACAAGCGGATATTGAAATTAATCAATAAATATAATTTAATTTAATTCTCTACTGAATTTACATAAATATTATATAAAATACCTTCGCCCTGCCGCCGTGCCCTCAGCTTGACAAACAATTTATATCAAGGGCTGGCATGTTCTTTGTTTATGAATTAGTATTTAGGTAGATATCATACATGAAAATTAAAAAAAAGGTTAACCTTAACCTGTTTTTGTTTAATAAAGAATAACAATCACATATTTTTATCAAACTACGAAGCGAAAAATACATTTGCACGTAACAATATGCCCAGCCACAGATGTTTCTTCGAACAAACACGTAGAAAACCGAAGTAATTGCAGCATTACTATTCATTGCTGACGACAATTCATCAAACTATACACAGCAAGCAAGTGCGCTCGGAATATTGACGATTATATTAAACGTTCCTTTACGGCACGGAAACGTTTATTGACTATTGTCTATGTAAACGGACCGTTTGCCGTATAATATAAATGTCTTTTTTAATTTTCCTTGTGCCTTCCTTAATCATTTATACTTTTTAATAAAAATGTAAATAAAATAGAAAAAATCACACATACGACATGGTTATCGAACGTAATTATAACGTAATGATTTCTTCTATTTACGCGAATACTTAATATTATAAAATAAAACTATTTATGGACTTTTTCACGTTTATATTAAATTTAACTTTAAAGTTTCAAACACTACAGCGTCCATGGTCACGGGACGTACTGAAGCCGTTGGATGTCCCACTGTCGGTGTTAATCCCAATTACCTTCATTTCAAAATTATTATTTTTAAATTTTTGGGGAGTGTGTTAACTCAGAACGCCTAATAAGTTTGCAGTCTCCGAACACACCCTTAAAAGTCCCAACCACTACATAAGATTTAATAAACAAAACATCCTCGCAAAAGAACACCGATTCCTTCCCAGAATCATTCGTGAAGCTATTGAAATTAAAAAATATCCAAATTTTAATAAAAGAGATGGTTGGGTTCTACCACCGGCTTGGGATATAATGAACGAAATTAAATCAAGACCCAAGCATACCACTACTGCAACTATAAAGGATACAATTAGCCCTTTCTGCGTAGATCGGACCAAAAAATAAAAATTTTATAATAATAATCTAGAAATGAAGGTAACCGGGCCTAACATTGACAGTGGGACATCTAATAGCTTCAGTCTGTCCCGTGACCATGAACGCTGCACAGTGTTTGAAACGTCGGGAAGTTAAATTTAAAATAAAAACAATAAAATCCCTAAATAGTTGTTTTTTATAGTGATCATCGAGTTTTATTTATTATAAGAAGGGATAAACTTTTACCGTTTCGTTTTCTTCTCTTCGTATGAGCTCCTGTAGAATCCATGAAGGTTGTCATTGAGTATGCCCGTGTATGATATGTTCATGTAATACTGCTTTCCAGCAATCAGTGGTTCATTCAATGTCAGAATCTGAAACTGACGCGGCACATCTTCTGTTCTTTGCACAATATCAATCTCCTCTCCATTTTCCTTCTTCAAAACTTTTATACTATGATAAGTCAGCTCGACGCCGTGGAAGGTTATCTGTTTTGTTTCATTTTTCACAGTTACAATTATACATATCTCCCCGTCAAAGGTAAAGTTGCCTTCTAATATGTAGGGGGTGAGTTTGAGGTAGTATCTATCTGGCTTCACGTTCGTTGGCAGACGGACATCTGTTACTGTTGTAACTTCGGTAGTTGTGGTTTCGATGGGGACTGTTGTGGTTTCTACTGTCACTGCACTTTTATTACTATCCGTCGTTAATGGTATAACTAAAAGTTTAGGTTGGTCACAATGTGTCAGTTCATACTTAGTTACGTTAGCTAATTGGTCAGTCCTTGGGCATGCTGCAAAATTGTACACTATGAAAGCGGTCGCCACTAAAGCTAATGTGAAGATAACGAGAATGACGAAGGCGAGGCTTTTCGACACATATACACCACGTTTCGTCTTGGTGGAGAAGTCGCAGGCGGGAGGGTTCCCGTCCATTATGGTGAGTGGTTCACGAGCTTGTGTCATTACACCATCTCTTTATCTAAAAAGTAAAGAAAAGTATTAAAAAAAATTGACCCGGACTTTTTTGTTTTTATAAAACTAAAAAATACTTAACAAATATACAGGACTTTTGAATCTGTAATAATTGTACAAATCAAAAACTGTGTTTGTTTGTTTGTTCTTCTTTCAAGCTATAAAAACGGGTCGATAATATTTTTGCAATGTGTAAGCGGTAGGTAATATTTGAGTAGAGTCCAGTATAGTCGACCGCAAACGAGTTGATTAAAATCGAAGGAAATCGTCAGTCGCAGGTTGTCCTCTATGGATCACACTGAAAATCCTTGAAATATAATCAACTTCTCGCGGCTACAAACGACGATGATGATAATAATATTTTTTTTAGAAGATAATGTAATAAAGAAGAAAGAAAGAGGAGCAAGCCACGTGTCCGATGGTAAGCAACGCGCCTACCCAAAACAATACACTATTAACATAATGTAAAGAAGTAAAAAATTGCGACGTTTTGACACAAACTTAATTAGTAGGACTCTTATGCCGAGTCCGCCTGGATTCGGACATCTGCAATGCATTGCCAGTATTTCTAGTGTTAAGCATTATTATACAAGTACTGCTGTGTTACGATTTAAAAAGAAATGTTGCGACTTTTCTCTGGCCATTTTATCTCCTAAAAAAATATTTAAATGCTTGCACTACTGTGTTTCTATTTGCATATTTTGTATGACACATTTACATGGATTTTCTAATATTTTTGAAAGTTATAATGACTATACGCATAAATAATTTAACTTAGTTCCAATATGAAGTTTAATGGTTCTCGGAAATTTTAATTTTATCTCTTCAATCCATAATGAACCGAGCGTAGGGGCATTTATATCCTTGTTGTTGGTGCATACGCACGTAATGACGGCCTTTCATTTAATCACTTTTTACGATCTGTCTTTTATAAAGGAGACGTTGACCTTTAAGATTGATAAAGAAACTTAGCTACCATGTAATGCCCCTAGTTTAAAGACAACTATTTAAAGATTCAGCTAACAGACAGTTAAGGAGTGACTCTATGTCTTTATTCTCACTTATACTAAAACTGTATAGGTTTACTATATTTTTTGTGTAGCATCTGGAAAATATATATATTAGTAGAAGTGTTAGGACTTTTATGCAGTGTCTGTCTGGAGTGGTTAGGTTGGTATTAGTGTGTCAGTTCGTGCTTAGTTACGTTACCACTGCATTTCCAGTTATTCTACCACCAAGCAGCATTGAGTAAACACTACTGTGTTCTGATTTGAAGAATAATTATGCCAACGAAATTACTAGCGTGATTAAACATACAACGACAGAGTGACAAACAGACATAAATTTAAAATGAAACTATTTTCACGGATTTTATCGAGTTTACTGTTGAATTTAAACTCCCGATGTTTCAAAAACTTTACAGTGTTCAGGATAGCGAAACGGGATGAGATGGTAAATTCAAATAAAATTGCATAAAATTGGTAAAATACTTTCATTTCATAATGTGTTCTGTTTACTATTCGCGTAAATAGAAAAAATCATTAAATATACATACATATATTTGGCTTACACTTAGTGTTTGAGATGATGAACCTCATAGACCACTTTCTATTCCGGGGAAGTAAAAAAGATCCGGGCCACTGAGCCAACGGAGTAAGTGAAGACATATTTTAATAAATCAAATCTTATCGGTTTTTATCGTGTTAGAATGTTTATTTAACCATATACAAAAGAAACCATAAACAGTTGAATGCAATATCTCTTCTCGTAACTCATGACCTGAATCGAGATAGGGGTGTGCGTGATATCAATTAAGAAATAATGAAAGCGGACAGCGGGCACGGTCGTTTCGTTCAGCACTGATTGAAATCTGTAAAAGTAATCAACGCTAGGGCTGAACACAAGTCATAAAAAAATTCTATTGTTACAATGTCCATTTTGAACGTATATTTATTTTTTAGATAAAGTGTCGAGATGATTAACGTCACAGCTGCCTATAACAAAACAGTAACACAGCGCATACTTGGCTCTGGGCTGCGCTTGTCACCCAGAGATATAACATGGTTCGTTTATTGCAACCGTTTATCATCTCTTTGCAAAGTAAATACGCTGGCAGCATCTACCATTTAAACTGGAACATAGAAGTGCTTACTCACTACTGCTTAGCGGCAGAATAACTGGCAATGCAGTGATACTGCCCAAATCGGTGACACAAGAGTCCTACCACTTAGAAAAACACACATATATGATTATACTAATCATTTTAGGATAATTACTTTTCAACCTGAGCTTGCGTATTTTTTTTTTCATAATATAGATTATGTCTTCTTGATTGGCGTTTTATTCCTGCTCATAGTATTACAATATATCTTTTCAACCGACTTCGGAAAGGAAAAGGTATTTATGTACGTTTGCCAATTTAATGACTTTTTTATAAAGCCTTTATTTCTTACAAAAATTTACTAGTTACAAATTTCATTGAAACTTGTTGCATAAACACGAATCATAGCATTTCAAATAAGAGCGGGTTTTACAAAAATATCTAAACAATAAATTATTATTTAACAAGAATTATCCAAAAATTTTCTGCAAACTACCCCACAAATAATTTGTAACACAAACCAAAGAAAAAAATTAATTACCGAATAAAATAAGTTTTTTTACAAGATTAAGTGACGAGACGAGCAAGTCGTGCGCCTGATTGTAAGCTTAATGTCTGCCCATAACAACACAGTACCATACAGAGTTATAAGATGGTCTACCTCTTTGCCCCGTAATTACGCTGGAATTATTGTCCTTCAAACAAGTACACAGTAGTTCTTAGACACCACTGCTTGGCGGCAGAATATCTGACAATGCAGTTGTATCACCCCAGTCGGGCTCTGCAAGAGTTCTACCACTTATAAAAGTTCTCGTACATAATTTTTACTGCCCTTAAATTAGTTTTTATTCATTTATAAGTAAAATAAATATCATTTAGTCGTCGGTGCTTACGTCAGCCCTGTTACATATGCAGCGATCAAATGTAGTTGTTCCCAATTGGGTCAAAGTTTAACTTCTACCATTTAAATATATCCCTCGTATCATTTGTTTTGATGCAGCAATTCTAGCTCCTTACTTTAAGTACTTTATCATTTCACTGCAAGGAATCGAGGAAACAAAACAGCAACATAAAATTTATGTTTTTTGATTTACGATGAATGTTTTAAACTGACATGCGATAAATAATTTACTATCTGACTCGAATCATGCACAATTCCAATTTCATTAATTTTTGTAATAAATATTAAAAAAGCTTTCCTCAGTGATCACCCCTTCATATATTTTTTTTAGTCTTTATGAAAGTAAGTTAAGAGAGAAGTAAGTTATTACGCTTGATGGTAAGCACTTTGCTTCCCTCAACACTGCTCAGAATTATTCTAAATTAATTAATAATTCTAAATTCTATTTAACTCTGCGCTGCCTTATCATACAGTGATATAAAATGGTTTTATACTTTATTATTACACTGGAAACCTTGCTCTGTCTCTTGTTCTATCTCTCTTGTTCTACCTCTTTCTTTCACTCACACTCACTCAAACCGGGACACAGTAGTACTTGGCAGCAGAGTATCTGGCTATGCATCGGTACCACGCCAGTCGGACTTTGCCAGAGCCCTACTACTTAAGAAAAAGGTAATTTGAAATATCATGATTTCCGAAAAAAATTTTCTATGGATGTGGGTGATAAATGATTTATAAGTGGTAAGACTCTTTGGCTAAGTCTGACTGGGGTGATACCACTGCAATGCCAGATATTCTGCCTCCAACCAGTAGTGTATATGCACTACAGTGTTTCGGTTTGAAAAGACCATCTTATATCCCTAGGTGACGAGCGCAGCATAGAGCCAAGCATGTTCTGTGTGATACTGTGCTGTTATGGGCAGACGTGACGCTTACCATCAGGCGCACGACTTGCTCTACTCATCACTTTATCACCTATACCAAAAATAATAACATGCATATATCGTTATTTTAATTTTAACTATGTTATTTAGTCTACATTTGAGAGCTACATTTTTGATTATAAACTTCATACACATGAAAATGTGTTGTTTGTTATTAATATATTATTGTTCTGCCTTTTTTTACGTATTTAAATATTGTGTTACGAAGAACCGTTTATTATAAAGCTAAAGCCGAAGACTAGAGGCCTAAAAATATGACTGTAATATTAAAGGCTTATGTTTTATATGAAACATGGAAACTCTTAAAGATACTTATATTGAAATGCGCTTTAGCCACTAAGAAGGAAACCCACATACTTATAAAGCGAACTTCCTACTCGACGCCCTGCATCGATTTCCCATTGTTTTTTTTTGTCTATAACAACATCCATTGTTCCGTTCATAGATCATTGGACCACCGTGTCGAGTGCTCTTAAGAAAGCATTCTTTTAAAAGTTATTAACAATAGGGAATTATTTAACTTAATCAAAGGTGATTCTAATAATAACCATGCTTTGTTTTTTAGAATATGACAACACATGGACCTAAAAACTAATACAATCCGTTTCGAATTGACTAATAATTCAATATTTATTAATTTTCAAATATTTATACCGTTTACCGATGGAAAAAGAATTGTCATTTTAAGAGGAATCCATATACAAATGTATCTTTTTACCTTTCTCTTTTTATCGATTATCATAATAGTAAATGCTTTCACTCAGTAACATCATTTTTTTAAAAGTTATTGTTTCCATCTTGAAAAGACAATCAACGATCTTAAGAATGAATCGAGAAAAGTCATCTAGAATCTTCGAAACGTCTTTCTTGATATTTTTCAAAAACTGTTTGTCTAATTACGAGTATGTGTACGCTATAAACCTACAGTGAAGCTAAAGAGAAGGCGAAATTTAAAAAAAACTCACGTGTCAAAGCCCGACAGTTAGGTAGGCGAGTAAATAATTCTGAACATGCGCGTCATCTCGGTGTATTGAAATTTTAAATAGTTCTTTGAAGTTTTCGCGTCCCTAAGGGACGCAATGTGCACGATGTGTGTATCATGAAAACTTTCTTAAGTCTCGACAACGACTAAGATTGTCGAAATAACATCTAAAAAATGAATGTTTTTATATTTTTGATTTATGTCAAATCGTGTAATAGTAAGAAGTTACCTTGTTTATATAATATCTGTATAAAAATGTGATTAAAAACACGAAGTGCATTTGATACATTATATGAAATATAAAATAACTTAGACAAAGGACTCATTATCTGAAAGCTAATCGATACAGAACAATTACTTGACAAGGGTACCCCATGTTGAACATTATCCAAACCCCAAAGACATTAATATACTTATAAAGATAGTACTGGCGCTTTTTACCAGAGAAATGCATTATAGTAATTAAACACAGAAAACTCATACATTTAAAAAAAATAATCATTGATGAAGAAAGATGTAAATCAATGGAAAAGTTTCTTTGTTACAAAACACAGGTAGCGTTACGCCTGCCCATAACAACACAGCAAAGCGCAAAGCGCCTTGCGCTACGCTGCGCTTGTCACCCAGAGATGCAAGGTGGCCTCTCTCTTTGCCCTGTAATTTCGCTTGCATCATGACTCTTCAAACCGGAACACAGTAGTGATTACACACTACTGCTCGGCGGCAGAATAACTGGCAATGTAGTGGTACCGCCCCAGTCAGACTCTGCAAGAGTCCTACCACTAAGAACTAATTTTAACCGTTAAAGTTATTTTTCGAATTGGAGTGCACTTCATCTTGGCAACTTTTTTCAGAACATAGAGCGAGTTAATAATCAATGCTTCTTCTTTTATACTACTTCTAGTTTAATAATCTTTTCTTTTCTAGTTTCTTCAATGTTGCCAATATATATAATGATATTTTTACAGGAGGATAACAAAGCTGTACTGAAGTTTCCCTTTCAATGCAATCTCTACTTTAAAGGCTTCAGTTTTAAGTTTAAATTGCAAAACCACGTGACCAAGCACAGTCAAATCTTTTTAGACAGGTAAATCTTTTTATGAACCCAATAATTGCGCCTGATTTCAAATCAAGCCTGCCTATAACAACATACTATACAGAGCGTACGCTCTGCGCTGCGCTTGTCACTTAAATATATAAGCTATAATCACGATAATAACTTTGCTATCATTGCCCAAACTAGAACACAGTAGCGCTTACTACTGTCTGGCAGCAGAATAACTGGCTATACAGTAGTACCATTCCAGATGGACTCTGCAAGTCTTCCCAATAGCTTAAATGCTAAAGGTTCAATCTAGATCTAAATGGCATTTTTGAGTGTGTCT
Source organism: Eurytides protesilaus protesilaus (assembly GCA_018248075.1). Taxonomy (NCBI): domain Eukaryota; kingdom Metazoa; phylum Arthropoda; class Insecta; order Lepidoptera; family Papilionidae; genus Eurytides; species Eurytides protesilaus. Next base: position 9,059 of record DWHR010000206.1, read on the forward strand.
TAAAATAATGTTGACCGGCTCCAGACGCTCCACGAGGCTACAGGAGGGAGCACGAGTACAAGAGTGTAGACGGTGAGCTCGCGTCCCCTCGTGTTCCCTCGCCTCGCCGGCGCTCCGTTTTGTGTCGGTTTTTCGACGCGAGTGTACGCGTGTGTAGTAGACACAGCGCACAACTAAATAAACCGAGAGTGTGGATGGCTAGTCTCCACTCGCCAAGACTCGTGCCGAGCGCCTATAGGAGGCGCCTCACGAGAGTCTGGGGCCGGTATGATAAGAGACATTGGATGAATTTTATTGCTATGGTTTGATTTATATTTGTCTTCCCTGGTACAACTGCCTAAGTAAACCCATATAGCCTTGTGGTACGTTACTGTGGTGTAGTAATTTATTAAAACGAATAAATTATTACTCACAGAAAACCAGCGTTTACTGTAAGTGTTTACACTTAAAACAAAGGACTCTTGTGATGTTCGCCCTGAAAAAGCACCACACTAATGCCAGTGACTTTGATGATGCTGCAATGATGCCAGAGTAATTACAGGGTAAAGAGATAGACCATCTTATAATTCTGGGTGACGAGCACAGGACAGAGCCAAGCACGCTCCGTGTGGTACTGTGTTCTTATGGGCAGACGTGATGTTTACCATCAGGCACACGACTTTGAAAAAAATAAATTATTCATATTATTTTAAGTTTATTGACTGTGATAATTTTTGTGGTTTTGTTTTGTAATTGTAGTAAAGACGAGTTATTGCCCGACTGCCAAACAAATAACATGATTTATTCGGTTAGGCATGTCAGAGTCAGTCCCGAAAGACGCCATCTAGCGGTGGCTGGATGTAACGATTACCAAAAGGTTGATTTAACGTTACTATCTCTGCTCTTGATCTCTTTCCGGGTGCTTCTTTGCTTTGTGCAGTTTATGCCTTATAATATATCCTGGTTAATCTCTTGTAGATGAGCTATCGTGTGCAAAAGCTGTCAAGAAGGAAATTATTTATTTTGATTCTTTGCACAGACCAGACAGACGGATTTTTTATGCGGTTTTAATTTAATTTTAAGTCGTTCTTTTGGTTTTGCACATGCTCAACGGTGAAGGAAAATATCGTGATGAAATCTGCATATTTAAGAAACAATAAAAAAATTCTTTAATATGTGAAGTTCGCCAACACGCAATGGAGCAGCGTGGCGGTCTGCGTCCTTATACCCTCTATACAGAGGAGGTTTGTGCTCAGCAGTGGGATATACATATATAGGCTGTTAT
>DWHR010000207.1:0-10314 GCA_018248075.1 Eurytides protesilaus protesilaus
TTTTGTGATATCGGATGAATGTCACAAAAAGGTGTCAAAAGAGTTTTTATGTGCCAGTGCGCTTTTAAAGTCTATGTGCCACCAGCCGAGTTGAGTTCACCTGTTACCCGTAAGCCTCTCATGTTTGGGTGGCATTTAAAAGCTTTCGCTCTATTTGTTACGTAAATTCTGTGTAATGTTTTTTTTTTAAATATTTTACTACTATAGCATTGGTCTGTCACTTTATTCACCATATAATTATAAAATCATATATCGTTAATACGATTAAATGTTCCGGCATTATATCAAATGTATTTTTCATTTTCAAATCAAAATTTGAGACTAAAATAACCTTTTCATTTGTTTCAGATACAACTGAGCGTTTAATTAAGATATACATAAGTAAATATCATTAAACAAAAATAAATAAATAAAAAGTATGTTGTTACTATAATTCTTCATAATATAAACAATGAAAGAATTATATAGTGCAATAATATATTAAATGTTTTATTTCATACTGTCAATTATTTTATTATAAAAAAAATAGTAAAATGTTGCCAGTACCACAAGATCGTATGTCCGGCCGACGTAGTAGTTCCATAGTAAGCCGCACATTACTTGGACGCCGGGCATCAGTATACGTAACTGGTAACCAACAGGACCCCGCAAAGGTAAGCCATATTATTTATATATATATACCTTTAATTGTTCTTTATCATGCGATTCATTTTAATGCTTAGCCGTGATAGCTCTGCACACTGTAGTAAATTATAAATTATTTTAAAGAATTTTCTCTAAGTAAGATTATAACAAACAAAGAATTTAAAAACTATATGAGGTATTGTTGTCAATATAAATATTGTTAGAAAATGTACTCAACATCCCAATCATACTTAAATCACAGTTGTCTAATGCTTAATCATAATCATCTTCTAAGTGGTAGGACTCTTGCTGAGTCCGACTAGGGCGGCACCACTGCATTGCCAGATATTCTGCCGCCAAGCAGTTGTGTTCAAGCACTACTGTGTTCCGGTTTAAAAAGCAATGATGCCAGTGAAATTACAGGGCAAAGAGATAGACCATCTGATATCTCTGGGTGACGAGCGCAGCGCAGCACCGGGTGCTTTGCGTCTGGTACTGTGTTGTTATGGGCAGGCGTGACGCTTACTATTAGGCGCACGACTTGCTCGTCACTTCACTTTATCTAATAAAAAAAACAAAATTGAAAACTGTTTTGAATACCACAATAACTGCTAATCCAATCTATGTTGTACATTTAGGTTAAAAGTTTGTATAACGTTCAAATATTTGTACATAGCTGTAATGTTAGCAAAAAACCCCGCAGCATTCAAATAATTTTCTGCGCGATATTTTAATGAATTTCCACTTAAACGTTATATGGTATGTGAAATGAAATTCGAACGCTCATTTTTCTTAGTTATTAATGTAATTCGCAATAACGTTACTGAAACAATATTATTTAATGTACAATGATTTTGACTATATAAGACTTTTTATATTATATTTATTACAAGCATATATCAATGACCATCCTCATCTGACTAAAACCCTGTGCAGAATATTAAGTATTATTTCTAATATTATTAATCATTCATTATTTATTCTCCATCATACCATATATTGTTATGGGCAAGCGTGACGCTATCATCACTTTATATCGTCATTTTATCTCGGTAATAAGAAGGAAGAGTTCTTCTTTCAAGGTGCTATAGTTCACTGGGTACTGTATATAGTATAGCAGTCGCTGCAGAATCGTGCGGAGATGTTGGTATTTAATGATACTCGTATGCATATTTAAAAAGAATTTAATAATGTAATTTGCATTTGACTAGCCTGTTGGTGTAGTGGTTAGTGCCCCTGACCGCAAAGCCGAAGGCTGTGGGTTCGATTCCTACACAGGACAAAATATTTCTGTGATGAACAGAGATATTTGTACTGTGTCTGGGTTTTAATTATCTATAAAAGTATGCATTTATAATATGTATGTATGGATGTCAGTTGTCTGATTACAATAGTACGGGCTTTGCCTAGTTTGGGATCATATGGCCGTGTGTGATATGTTCCGTGATATATACTTATTTATGTTTGTCTTTGATAATGTTCCACATTTACATTTACATAGACCATATCGTGTTCGTACAATACAACGCTTCGTAAATTCAAAACTTTGATTGACGCTTTACATTTTTGGGCAGACATCGCGTTAAACATTTAGTAGTTACTCGTCACCCGGAGATATTAGATGGTCTTGCCCTGTAATTTCGCTGGCATCATTGTCCTTCAAATCGGACCACAGTAGTGATTACACACTACAGCTTAGCGATTGCTACTACTGCATTGCCAGATATTTTGCAACATATTATATAGATATTCTGAAATATATAATACAAAATATCGGGCAATGCAGCTGTACCGCCCCCATTGGATTCTGCAAGAGTCCTACCACTTGTAAAAACATATGCCTAATAAAAACATAACCTAAATGATTTTTGTCATAGCATTTACATAAGTATTGAAATCAAATAAAAACTAAAAATTGATTGATTAACTGACGAGGCAATGGTCGGAAACGGGTAGTTTCAGTAGTTTACAATTTATTCATATGTTGAGATATTGTTTGGAAGAAAAAGGTATTTAATCCGTAGAGTTACCTTTGAATTTTGACAGTAATGTAAAGGTTTCCGAAATTTAACATCAAGCAGCAATAGTACGGTGATACAAATATTTTAACAGATTGAAATAATAAAAATAAAAACAAAGGCCTTGAATTAAATAGCAATTAAATTAATTAATTAATTAATTAATTTAATCTTTACCATCACTGCACAGTGGGAAAGACTAGTTGACTCATACAGCGAAAGAGAAAGCGGATCTCTTGGACACTTTATTCGCTTCCAACTCGACTTTGGATGATGGGGTGATCACACCTTCTACCATCCAGCGATGTTTCAACTCAATGCCGGAAATTTATTTCCGGCAAAACGCAGTGCGAAAAGTACATCTTTCCATAGACATCCACAAGTCGAGTGGGTCTGACGAAATTCCTCCTATTGTGCTGAGGACGTGTGTTGATTTATGATTGCCTGAGTTGGCGCCGGCCATAACGCGTGTTTTCTAGCACTCCTACTCCTTAGGCATAGTTCCGAAATCTTGGAGGATGGCTTAAGTGCACCCGATTCCAAAAAAGTGAACGCTCGAATCTTTCTTGCTTCCCAAAACTATGGAACCCATAGTAACCTGACAGCTCCTTAGATACCTAGAGGAGCATCAACTGATTTGCGATCGCCAGTACGGTTTTCGTCGGTACCGCTCAGCTGCTGATCTTCTAGTGTGTCTCACCCACAAATGGGAGGAAGTAGTTGAAAGGAAGGGGGAAGCTTTAGCTGTTAGTTTGGACGTAGCGAAAGCCTTCGATCGGGTTTGGCACCAAGCGCTTCGCTCCAAGATCATATCCTTTGGGCTTCCTGAGAAATTATGCGATTGGATAACCAGTTTTCACGGATCGGAGAATTAGGGTCATAGTTGACGGTGCATGCTCCGATGCCAAATCCGTGAGTGCTGGTGTCCCACAAGACTGTGTGTTATCCCCCACACTGTTTCTTCTGCATATCGATGACTTGTTTCAAATTCGTAACATTCATTGTTATGCGGATGACAGCACCGGTAATGCCTTATGTACTGGGCAAGTATTTCTCAGGAACATGTCGAAGAGTACCGGAAAAACTTGTGTCTGAAGTCGAGATTTCATTGATTAAAATTACACACTGGGGCCGACTAATTTTAGTCCACTTTAACCAGTTTAAGACACAAGTTTGCCCGTTTACCGTTAAGAGGAAACTATTTGTTGTATCTCCTCTCTTTGAAAAGACTCCCCTTGTCGCCGCAGCCTCGATCGGAATTCTTGGCGTCGTCATATTAAGTGGCGTTTAATTTCGCGGTCATTTAGAAGGCAAAAGCATTTAGCTTCATAATTTTGAATTAAATACACTTGGACCTTAGCAGGTTATCGTGCGAATCGCACTCATGATGGAAATACGAGGGGTGTTCAATAAGTAATGAGAATGACATATAAACTCTAGAAAAAAATTCTAGCTGATTAAATGGGCTATCCATTTAATTGTTACGTCAAATAAACAAAATATTTTGGAAGAAGTTAGTTTTTTTTAAGTCGAACACATTTGGTTTGTTCTGTCGGCACAGATTGGCAAAAATGGAGAAAATGGAGAAAATTGAAAGGCGAGACAAACTTTCCAAGTGTTTGTATCACAATTGACAACGCCTTTGCGCCAACAAGTCAAGAGTTTCAATGGCTGCTATCAAAGATGCTGACTTTAAAATGATGGAGCGTCCGCCATACTCACCAGACCTTGCTCATAGTAATTTTTATCTATTTCCGCAATTAAAAGAGCAGCTCAGAGGCCAGAAATTTGAAGATAACGACGCCGTGATCGCCGCAGAACAGTGTTTTTAAGGGGTCAATAAGAATATTTTTAAAGGCAATTTTATGTTTAGAGACACGATATAATATGTGTGTACTTTTAAAAGGTAACTTTATTAAAAATAAAGTAAAATAAGTTAAAAAATGTTTGCGTTCTTGTCATTGTCATTACTTAATGACCACCCTTCATACATATTGATGTGTTTGTTCTGTTAAATCTATTGGTTGAATTATGTCAATTAACGTTAGAAAAAATAATGAGACGATACGCTCACAAATTAATATTTATTTTTTTATTTTTTTTGTTTTTACTATATTAGTAAAAGTAAAAGTTCTTCTATCTTGTTTATTCCATTAATTAGTCTATTATAATATCTATTTTCACCTAAGGAAAAGTATATTGACTTACGAGTATAATTATTATATTCCTATGATGTACATACTTATATACTCGTATATTGTACGAATATTTTAATTTCACGCGTTTATGCGACTTCTAAACATTAATTAAACACTACTTATTTAACTATGTATATATAATTATAATTTTTCAGCATTTTAATTTATATTTGATTGACAGAAAATGTTTCTTTAAAAACATCTTCATTTCGATTTCAATTGTCACGGGACATGTACGAATATACAAACCACTAAAAGACAAAAGAAAAGATAGCCAATAAAGTTAATTATATTGATAAATGGTCTTTGGCAGAGATCTTCTGAGGTATTGCACCATTGCATGCCAGTTTTCTACTGCCTGCTATAATACGTCAATACAAATATGTTCTGGTTTGATGGATAATGTAGCCATTCTAAATACTAGTCTTAGAGATAGATCATATTATAACTCCGGATGTCAAAAGCAGCGTAGAGCTAGCCAGTTTTGTACTCGTGCAGTTGGAAATAATTCGTGGTATTTTGCTGTTGAAGGTGAGTGGGTCGCTTACTAAAATGTGCACGAATTGCTCAATTGGTATTTGATGCTGTGTACTAAATGTACACAGCATCGAATACCATACATTTTGATATTGAAATATTTGTTTCTACTGCTAGTTGCACAATTCGCGGTTATAGATAAAATGTTTCTCATTTTAGTTTGATATAAATCCGATAAGAGAGTATTTGAAAATTATCTAATTTTAATGATTTTTTGTTGTTGTATAGATTTTGTCGTGATCTTTTTTTTTACGAGATAAAGTGACGAGACGAGCAAGTCGTGTGCCTGATAGTAAGCGTCACGCCTGCACATAACAACACAGTACCACGCAGAGCGTGCTTGGCTCTGAGCTGCGCTCGTCATCCAGAGATTTTATATGGTCTATCTCTATGCCCTGTAATTTCACTAGCAACATTGTCCTTCAAAACCGGAACACAGTAGTGCCCGCTACTGCTTGGCGGCAGAATATCTGACAAAGCAGTGGTACCGCCCCAGTCGAACTCCGCAAGAATCCTACCACTTAGAAACTTGATTAGTAGGGAAATTTGATTATTAGTAATAGGATATTTAAGTTTGTAAATACAGAAGGATAGTTTTTAAAATGAAATTAAAAATGTATATTGAATGAGATATTTCATGATGTAAATTCTTTCATCATTATTTTGTGGCTGAACATTTATTAAAAATGTACATTGTATATTTACTCGTTAGTTAAATTGGTATTTTATAATTTTAAGGACGTGTTTCTTTTTTCAGTTGGCAGTTATTAAAAAAGTAACTAAATTAAAACAGTTTCTTAAACACGGTTATGTTTCATGACATTATAATAAACATGTGTTTCAATAAAGAAGCAATAACAATTTAATAAATGTTTGGTACAATGATAAGTGGACGCCCTTTTACTGCCCAATAGCATTTAATTGAAACACTGAATCATTCTGATAAATATAGTATTTTATTAACTTGTGATGACACTTTATAAACTTGAAGCTCCAAAAGAGTAACGATATATCGCCGCGATATAGTTATGACAAAATAAAAAAAACCTTGGATTCAATTTATTTAGGAAAATTTTTGTAACGAATTGCATGTGTGCCGTACATGTGAGAATAAATACATTATTTTTCAATATTTTTACCTAATTTTTAGTATCGTTTATTAATAGCGTATTTCACATATCATGGGCAGAAAGTTTTCATTTTCTTTTATTTCTGCTTTAGGTATTGTTTTATAATTACTAAATCCTTTTAAGTTTAAAAATTTAAAATACCGTGAATGACGTTTTAATTTCTAGTCCTGATACAAATGTCTGTTTAAAAATAGGATGTAATTATAGGACAGTTAATATTTCAAAGAGTAATTTAATAAAGTGATTTTTGCATAATTATAAGTAGTAGCAAATAATAATTATTATAAGCAGCATTTTTCAAAGCTGTAGGACTCTTTTAGAGATCATCTGGAGCGGTACCACTACGTTGCCTGTTATTCGAAGGCAAAACAATAGTGCACAAGTGCTCCTGTGTTTTGGTTCAGAGGGCAATTACGTCAGCGTAATCTTAAATCTTTGGGTGACGAGCGCAGCACAGGACTAATCATGTTCTGTGTGTTTCATTTTACTTACGTTAGAATTAAATTGAGTTATAATTTAATATTTATTTTGCTTTATAAATTGTTAAAAGATCTTAAGAATGATTAAAACTTTTGTTTTAGTGTGCAAAGGAAGGGGTGGAATAATATACTTAGTCTTGCCATATATATAGCTACAAAAAACAAATTTTTTTTTTATTTCACTTAACATTAGTAGTGTGTAAGCACTACTGTGTTCCGGTTTGAAGGGCAATGTTGCCAGTGAAATTACAGGGCAAAGAGATAGACCATCTATAATCTCTGAGTGACGAGCGGATCACAGAGCCAAGCACAATCTGCGTGGTACTGTGTTGTTATGGGCAGGCGTGACGCTTACCATCAGGCGCACGACTTCCTCGTCTCGTAATTTTATATCATTAAAAAAAAAAGAAAAACATTTATTGTTATTACAGTGTGTTAGTTTAAAACATTTAAATAAAACCATTTAAATTTTATAAAGCTTATTCGAAGTGATCTCTATTGGCTGCAATGCAGTATCTTTAATTGTTAAGGCCAATTATTAATAGTCGCATGCACGCTTTTTATGTGAAAATTCTTCACTACCAATTGTATGGATGTTTCAGGGATTTCAAATTATCATGGCGTTTAGAGCAAGCTTTACTCTCTAAAACTGACCATGAATCACAATCCCGTGGATTAAGATCAAGGCTAGATGACGGTGAGTCTTTAGCTCTGATGAAGTTCGGAACGTTCGTTTCTAATCAAGATTGGGTGGATCTAGCTTTATGACCCGGCGACGAGTCTTGCTGAAAGGACCATTTTTGGTTATTGAACATGGTATTGTTAAGGGGCTCAAGTATCTTCTCAATAATGGTATCTCGATACACTTTTGCCGATGTTTTGATACTTTTTCCACAAAAATATGAACCCTCCCCTCCAAACCATCACAGAAGTCGGTAAGGCCCACGTTGTACTCTGTTAGCTACTTGGGAAGCGTCTTTAAAGCTTTAAGTATAAATACGGCCATTTTTTTTGTTAAAATATTGCGCAATTTTAAATGTTTTCTCTTCCGTAATCAAAATTTTTCTGTGACCTCCCTTTTCGTACCAATTAAGTAGTTGTTTTGATTTTACAGCCTAGGACGTTGAAGTAAGCAATATCCTTATTATAGAAAACAAATCTGTATGTGTATGACATGAAAATTATCTCGGGTAATATTAGCGTTTTTTAAATGCTATCCAAATAATTTTAATGTAATACTGTTTCGTTGAATCAGTCAGTGAAAAGGTTGGTTCGGATTTAGCCTACGGCGATAAATAAATTAATATAAACGGAACATTAAATATTTTTTTAAATACATATTTTTTTAAATCACGACCAATTCTTTTTAGGTTACGATGCTATTATCCCAAAAACCAATTCACTTAAGCAATATTTCTTTAATGAATTGAAAAGATAAATAAATCATTAGTTACTTTTAATCGCGTCTATCAGTTTTTCAGTCAGACTTATTTCGTAAAGGAACATAAATGTCTATTAATGACACTAAGTCTTAATTAAATATCATTAACAATAACATAACTTTTTCATAAAAATCGCTAGTACTAACATAAATTTGTATTAAATCGTTATTCAAAACGTGTGTAAATTTTTATTTAACATTGGTTAAATAAAAATTTAGCCGGAAATGTTATAGGATTAGCTTGTCTTAATAGAACAAAAGGATAGAATTTTAGAAATAAATAATAATAAAAACACTCTTTTGACGGACGGAATGAACAAGAAAAAAATATTTTTTAATATAAGAATCAATTTAAAAGACGATTACGTGTCTCACGTAACTATGCACACTTGTCAGTCAGAGTCTTCAATTCGGCATCCGTTCATTTTTGTTACTGCCAAATTTTTATCAAGAGCAAAATAATTAGCTGGATACTATTAAGCTTAAAAACGACCATCACCGTTTCTTAACTTTAAAATAAAATGCCTATCGTAAGTCAAACGCCTAGGTTTTGATGTAGAAAGCCTTTTACATGATATGATATATATATTTTATATGATATAACAAAGCTTGACCTGTTTGTATATAAAGTAATCTTTGTACTCGATTTTTATGCTTTGCTTTTATAATAACAAAAGCGTGATTTATAGGAATAAAATGACTGACGAAAAAATACTGCAGCGCTTGATCTTATTGTCCCTTAAGTAAGTCGAAGAGTTGAAAGAATTGTTACAAATATTTTGAAATTATCTGGAACTTCTATACACAGTGAATTTTTTTAACTTTCATAAAAACTTGTGTAGAGGTAAACTTAATACCTGAGCATTCTCTACTAGTCTACCTGTAGGTGAAACAGAAATGATGCTTAATGCATAGTAATAAAATGTTGGATATTTAGATGGAAGTTACAAAGTTATCAGAAGTCTTACTTTAAAAGATAAAGATTTGTAATAAAATAAAGGTATTTTAATTGTCCCGTATACGTTTTGAATATTATTGGCACCTTTAAAAAAAAGAAGAACAGATGATTCTTTATATATTCTTAGACATCGTGATAAAAATTGTTTGCAGTGTAGATGATTATTAAATTTGGATAAAAATGAATTCAAAAATAACAAAACAAAGTAGTATTAATAAAGGGGTTTAATAAGAATAAAATGCGGGTTTTATTTTAAATTAAAGAAGTTTTGCCCAGGTAGTTTCGACCATTAGAGTTGTGACGGGTTGCGTTATTTCTATGACCGTGTATCCTAATAAACCCAGACTACAACATCAACTTGTTTAATTATAGCAAAAGGTCGTTTTGTACCTTTCGTCCGTTATTTTGTTTATATTATAAAACATTTGTCTTTTGTATTGACTTCAAAATCACTACCGTACAGTAGCAGTACCACTGTATTTCCAGTTATTCAACCGCCTAACAGTAGCGTGTAGGCAATGCTGTGTTTCGGTTTGAAGGACAATGATGCCAGCGTAATTACTGGCATAATAATAATGTCCTTCCAACCGATTTTCGGCCACGGCGGCCAATCTACAAGAGATTAGCTAATTGCGCGGGATATATTATAGTGCACAAGCGTTTGCGCAGACACAGGTACACTCACTCTTCCTTTAATCTCATAATAATAACGACTGCCCCAAGCCACCACTAGATGGCGTAGACAAGTAGCCGGGACCGACTCTTTACATGCCTATCCGACACATGGATCATCTTTCTTTTTAGGCAATCGGGTGATCAGCCCGTAATGCCCTAACTAAACTAAGAAATAATAACACAAAGGCGTTACCCTCCGCGGGATTCAAACTCACGACCTCCGATTTGGGAAACACAGGCCTATACCACTAGGC
>DWHR010000208.1:0-10297 GCA_018248075.1 Eurytides protesilaus protesilaus
AATCCTATTGAGATTTTTTTTAAGTGATGAGACGACCAAGTCGTGCGTGTGATGGTAAGCGTCACGCCTGCCCATAACAACACAGTACCACGCAGAGCATGCTTGGCTTTCTGCTGCGCTCGTCACCCAGAGATTTTAGATGGTCTATCTCTATTGCCCTGCAATTTCACTGGCATCATTGCCCTTCAAACCGGAACACAGTAGTACTTACACAAAACTGCTTGGCGGCAGTATATGTGGCAATGTAGTGGTACCGCCTCAGTCGGACTCTGCAAGGGTCCTACCACTTCCAAAATGTATCACTTATTAATTTTGTTATTTATATACTTTTCTATAAGTGACATGGCTCTTGTAGAGTCCGACTGGGCGGTACCACTGCTTTGCCAGATATTCTGCCGCCAAGCTGCTGTGTGCAAAGATGCCAGCATAATTACAAGGCAAAGAGGAAGAGTACCTTATATCTCTGAGAGACTAGCGTAGCATAAGGTAAAGCACGCTCTATGTGGTACTGTGTTGTTCTGGGCAGGCGTGAATTTTTTTATGGGGTAGGGAGGCAAACGAGCAGGTGATTCACCTGGTGGTAAGTGATTATTGCCGCCCACGGACATTAGCAACGTCAAGGGACTTGAAATTCGTTGCTGGCATTTAAGGTGGGAATAGGCTCTTTTCTTCTCTTCGTGTAACGGTGTTATTAACGTATCTATTAAAATCTAAAAATAATTGACAAATTTATAAATAAAGCCTGACGCCTGGCACTCGTAGGTTAAGCAAGGATTTTAGAATATCATTAGCTTTCTTTTATATTGTCGTGGTAAAACGTTTTGTATATTAACATAACTTACGAAAACCGTAACGTGAGAGATAACATGCCGCGCTCCTCGGCTTGAAATTTAATTAGCGTTTTAATTAAGAACTCATCGCACCTTATTATTTTTTCTTTACCATTAGTTTTTCTTTTTTTGTGTTAATGTCACAGACTCAGATTGGGACAATAAACTTCTTATTAAATTTTCATCATAATTTATTGAAGATACAATAGGTGAATGTTCACGCTCTAAAACAGGTACCTCCTGACAACCCTTATCAACTTTAAGTTGCACCTTAACCTGTTTGTTGGTTTGTCCTATTTCACACGACCAAAGACTAATGTATTGATATCGATATGTATTGATATTAGATAGAGACCTAGATAAAGGCGTAGACGTCGGTAACTTTTATCCCAAAAAAGAGTTCATAATATGGGGCAAACTCACCCCAAAAAAGAATAAGTTTCTTAATGGAACACATGGGTTTCGAAAATGCCATATGGTCATTCACGGCCAAATAACTTAACCGCGTTAAGCGTTTCCCTACAAATTAAAAAAAATTAAGAACTAAGTTTAAAAGGTAGAGTCAAACCAAGGTCTCTAGTTGTCGCCTACGTTAAAGCAGACGACATTAGGAATCAAAAGGTAGAAATAGAGAAGTTCCTAAGAACTCATAACATAGACATTCTACTAGTGCAGGAAACATTAAAAACTTATACTAAAACCTAGTCACCGCGACCACAAAATCGCCAACTACCTAATAGTCTGCCACGACAGGTTTGACAGCCGAGGTGTCAGTACTCTTATTTACAAAAAACAATCTCTCCAATGCACTTCTTATGATGTGACCCCACTTACATACATAGAGGCGTCAGTGTGTAGGATAGCGCTAACTGACCACAGGTCGCTTGTACTTGTCTCAGCCTACCTCTCACCGAATAAGCCACTTCTCACCTCTGACATAGAGTTGCTACTAAACTTAGGCCCCTCTGTGCATATCGCAGGCGATCTTAATTGCAAGCACGGCTCCTGGCACTCTACTAAAATCAACCCCAACGGGCGCACGCTCTTCAATCTCAGGCTAAAACTAATTTTTAATATCATTGCCCCCGAAACCCCCACGCGGTACCCCAATAAAAGTTGCTCTTTAATCAACCACACTTCCGAAGTATTAGACATTGTGCTACTGAAGGAGGTCTCGCTCAATAAAGCATCGATAGAAACCTTCAATTACTTAGACTCAGACCATAGACCCGTAAATCTCAAACTGGGCCAGAATGCAGTTGAGGTCCTTCAGACCAAAACTATAATAGACTGGCATAATCCCGAGGTAAAACTTAAGGCTATGGACCCCCAAAATTTTTCTGGCCTACCCGAAGCGATCTCCACGCTAGCGGAAGCCAATTCAGCCATCTCCATTCTCAAAACCTATCTCGCTGAAGCAGTCGTAGGCTCCACTAGGACAGTATTGTATAAGGACAACCGCCACCAATAATTAACGGACGACCTTCGATAGGATATCAGAATTAAAAACAGAGCCCAAAGAGTTTATGACCGATACCGATCGGATAAGAACCTGACTAACTACAGACACCTCCAAAAGCGGGTCAAAGATCGTGTATTGAATTCCGTACCTCCCACTGGGACACCCCCCTTGAGGGACTAACACCTTCTCACATCAGAGCCGTCTCAAAGCAGAGCGTCGCGACCCCATACCGCCGCTAAATCCGTACTAACGGTGCGTCACGTGACCTCCGATGAGGTCCAGCTATTTATTAAAGGCCTTAAGCCTGGCTCAGTCCCCGGTCCCGATAAGATCAGCAATAAAATGCTTAAGAAACTCCCAGGCCCAGTCATCAATCTATTACTGAAAATTTTCAATGCGCTCCTCTCCAGCTGCTCCTTACCGGACGCCTGCAAAGAAGCGATAGTCATCAGCATTCCTAAACCGAACAAACCAAAAAATCTACCTACTAGCTATCGTCCAATTAGCCTCCTCAGCTCGCTGGGGAAACTACCATACCAATAATACCAGCGCATTATTGCTAGACGGCTAAAAGATTACGTATTCACACACGATATAATCTCCAATGAGCAATTCGGCTTCAAACCGAAACACTCCTTTGCTCTACAGGTGCACTGCCTCATCGAGCACATACTCCAAAGACTCACTCACCTCCGATCCCATAACAAGGGAGCACTCTTCTTGTCGCAACGATATCGTATAGGCATTTGACAAAGTTTCGCTTAATATATAAGCTGTATAAACGCGGCGTGCCAGACAGACTCGTGCAAACCCTACAAGCGTATCTGTCGAGTCGCACTTTCCACTATTGAGTGGAGGGCACCCTCTCCACCAGCCGCCCCCTCAGAGCCGGAGTTCTCCAAGGCTCGGTACTTTCACCGATCTTATTCGTGTTATTTACTAGCGACGTCCCCAAAACCCCAGCGTCGTATTGGCACTCTTTGCCGAGGCCACAGCTTTACAGTGCTCTGGCAGATAATCAAAACTCATCTCGGTCACCCTTCAGCGTGCAGCCAATTGCCTAGGTGAATAGTTTCGACGCTGGAGAACAGAAGTAAACCCAGAAAAGAGCGCAGCTGTTCATTTCACCCGCGGTAGTGTTACTGGCATCCACGCCATCAAAAAAGGTAGAATCCAATTCATGGGTCTAAATGATCTGAGTCAAATCACCACCAACCGAACCCTGGGGTGAAGAAGGTCAAGTATCTCGAAGTCATACTCAACTCCCGATTAACGTTTAAAGCCCAAATCACTGCAGAAACAGAGAAGCATTTATCTCCGGCCGACTGCACCTACACAAGACTTGCGTCAGACCAGTAATGTCCTACGCTAGTATTTCTTTCGCCCTCGTTCATACGGACAAATTAAAAAAAATACAAGCTCTCTAGAACAAATTCCTAAGAACTACAACGGAACAGAATGGTACCAAAGGAACGAAGATCTGCAGCAGGCTCCCTACACTCAAAAAGCATTTTCTCGAGATCTCCAAGCGGCACTTCGAAAAAGCCGAAAACCATCCAAACCCCCAGGCGGTAAAGGCAATTTTCTACCAACCGAATCCCGAAGCGCTGGATTACGACCGTCACCCGCGAAACGTCCAACTAGACCCAGACGACGAAAAAGGGGCATTCGGTCAATCGGACCCGCCAGCCGGGATCCAGCAAACACAAGTAGGGGAAACGAACAACACACAATAGGTCGTTTTCTCTAGGTCTTCACTAGGTACATTCCTGTCCCGGGGCAGTTCTCACTGTCTCCTCCAACCGTTTAGCCAACACAGTCGACGGCCGTCGCGGTCACAGTCCGTTACTGAACCCATGTGTGACCCTGCAGTTATAGGGTCTATCCAAATCATGGCAACCAGCGTTCCCACGGGTGCAGTGCCTGATGAAGCTTTACAGAATCGCATAGGCTAAATGCACAAACATCAGTTAATCTAATAGATGAGAAATTAGCAGCTTTCAGCATGCACAAAAGCCGGATCAGGTTCGAGAACAGGGTAGAGTAGTGAAAGCAAAGGCTCTCAATGTGAGCAACCAGCTGGTCCTATCTTAGAGAAAGCCAGTTTTGAGTGCGACTAAGCTGGGCAGATTGCCTAACTCAGCGGCAATCGCGATCACTGTTTCGGAGCATAGTGAGGAATTGTACGCCATGGTTATGAGTGAAGCCAAGAAAAAGATAAATTTGACGCAATACGGAATTGCAACGGTACGAACCTGAAGAGCAATTACCGGGGCCTTAAAATTGGAAGTGTCTGGCCCTTATAGAGCCTCTAAAGCAGTCAAACTAGCCGCTAAATTGAGAGAAGAGCTGGCCGCCTTGAAAGTGCATATTGTACGTCCAACAAGAACGGGGGAGATGCGGATATTGGATCTAAACGAGTCTGTAACCCCAGCAGAAATCGCAATTGCAGTAGCTGAAGCGGGGGATTGACGACGTAAAAGTTGGGAAAATTCGACGTCAAAAACGTGCGTTTGAGAATCGTCTGGGTAATCCTTGGCGTGGCCCGTAAACTGACAGCAGCCAAAACCGTTCGCGTCGAGTGGACTGCCACTAGGGTACAGGTGCAAGATTAGCAGCCGCTACAATGCTATCGATGCCTTGAATTGTCGCACGTCCGCAGCAGGTACCCTAGCGAGCAAGACCGAAGTACTTGGCGTTACGCTTGCAGTGAGCTCGACCATAGAGCAAGTCAGTGCACAGCAAGTGTTTTAAAGTGTCCATTGTGTACCAATCTTGGCCGTACAGCTGACCATCGATTGGGGACCAAGGCTTGTGCGCCACAAGAGAAGGCAAAAGGAGCAATGAGTAAGCAGGCAAGCGGTGGTTTGGCCGTTGCAGCGGAGCCTTACCGAGTCACGGAACATCCTCGGTGGTTTAGTAATGAGGGAGGCTCCGTTGCTATACACTGGGACGGCGGAGCCGGGGAACTTGTTTCATGATTGGAAGAGGAAAGGGTTTCGTTGCCGTCTAGTGTGGGCTCCTTCAAGTAGTGCGTTGCTATGTCTCTCCCAACTGCAGCCTCCTTGCGTATGAGGCGCACCTAGATGAGCTGGGTGAATGCATTCGAAGATACCGCCCTCGTTCTGTGCTTGTACTAGGGGACTTCAATGCTCACTTCTCACAAACGCGAGGGGAGAGACATTACAGGGCTGGGCGGCGGGGCTAGACCTCCGTCTTTTAATTCCGGGGTTAGTAAGCTCATGCGTACGATGGAAGGGGGAATCAATTGCTGACCTGTCATGGGCCAGTCCTTCTGCCATGCACGTGGTGTCAGAATGGAGAGTAGCGGAGAAAGTGGTCACACTTTATGACCACCGTCACAATATTATTAAGGTGGCACCCCGTCCTCCGGAAGAAGCAGTCCGGCACTGTAGTAGTAGCCTTCCGCGACGTTGGTTCGTCAAGTGGCTCAACATTGACATGGTTGAAGCTGCTGCCATCGTTGCTACCTGGCCGGACGCCCATACTGACGACACCTCGCCCGATCTTGAAAGGGAGACGGCTTGCTTCCGGGGTACGATGACATCCATCTGCGATGTCTCGATGCCTCAGGCCAAGACGTTAAAGTCCCGGGCGGTGTATTGGTGGTCGGAAATAATTGCACAAAAGCGACAAGTTTGTTTACGCACCTGACGCCAATACACAAGAACCTGAAGAAGAAGGCGAGCCACAGTCGACGGGAACGCGAGAGCATACGAGGTGTATAGAGGCTCCACTAAAGAACTACAAAGAGTGATCGAAGAAGCTAAGGCTCGGTCCTGGAGCGAGATCCTCGCGTGGCTGGACAGAGATCCATGGGGTCCATATAAATTATTTTTGAAAAATTACGGCCCTGGGTCTCTTCGCTGGCGGAAACCCTGGATCCGATCTTTGTGGAAAGAGTAGTTAACACGCTCTTTCCTATAATCCAAGAAAGCCTCGAATCCACCGCTTTATTGTCTAACTAGACAAACTGGTCTAATGATTGGAGTGCAAAAGACAAGGAGATGGACCGACGACATCTCAAAGGCCGAAACACAGCCCCTAGTCTTGATGGAATCGATGGTCGGGTCTGGGTGTAAACTCTCGCTGCCGGCCTGAGGGAAAGACTAAGACAGCTGTTTAACAGTTGCTTTAAGTTTGGCGTCTTCCCCTTAGGCTTGAAGGAGGCTAGATTGGTGCTCTTAAAAAAGGAGGGCAGGACCGCCAACTCTCCCTCCGCATATCGAACCATCTGCTTACTTGACGAAGCGGGCAAACTCTTTGAAAGAGTCATTGCCGAACGCCTCAATATGTATCTGCGTCTGGTAGGCCTCAACTTATCGGACAGACAGTTTGGTTTTCGAAAGACGCGTTCGGATGTGGACGCTATACTCCGGGTCCACGAGCTGTCACAGCTAGCGGTGACTCAGGGCAGTGTGGCATTGGCAGTCAGTCTCGAAATTATCAATGCCCTTAATACGGTTCTCCCTGTTGGTATTAGTATTGTTTGCTACACAGATGATACTTTGGTACTCACTGTCGGGAATGACTTCAAGAGCACCAATTGGCTCGTCGAACTTGGGGTGGGATGCGTTATGAATAAAATTCACGAGCTGGATCTTCGAAAAGTGCCTCATAAAACAGAGGCGCTTTGGTTTCACAAGCTCCTCAGGAGAAAGGAACCGCCCAGCTTGTCGATTTGTGTAGGCGACGTGCTAATCCAAGTGGGTGCGGTAATGAAACATCTCGGACTCTCTCAGGATAGCCGTTGGGGCTTCGAAACGCACTTCAATCTCCTGGCTCACTGGATCGAAAAGGCAGTTGGTACTTTGCACAGACTGCCTAATCTTGGGGGCCCCAAGAATGGAGTCCGCCGCCATTATGGAGGGGTCGTGCAATTGATGGTGCACCTATATGATCGAAACGACTATTGGGCGCCCAACGCTGCAGAGCTGATTTTTATAGCCTGCAGCGAAAACTGGCTTTCAGGATCGCACGAGGTTACCGGACATTATCCTTTGAGGCGGCCACTATCCAAGCTCGGATTCCGCTACTAGACATCCTGGCAGAGATGGATGTGCGAGCTTATACCCGCCTCCACCTGCCTAAAGCTGAGGCCAAGCCTCTGGATGCGGGAAAAGTGCGGAAGCAGGAGCGGAAACGTACACTGGAGGTTTGGCGAGAACAGTTCGAAGAGCCACGAGGCTCCCGCCAACGTATCGTTAATGCGCTCCTGCCGAGCTTCGAAGCCTGGTTACATGCGATGGGATATGCGCACGTCACGTTTAGGCTGATACAGGTACTTACCGAGCACAGATGCTTTGGTGACTACTTGCACAGGATCGGACGTGAATCGACAGCACAATGCCACCATTGTGGCGGGAACCAGAGTTCCGCTCAACAAACATTTGCCGAATGTCCTGCCTGGGAGACAGAGCGACGGATCCTCGTTCAAAGGATAGGGCAAGATCTTTACCCGCCAGTTGCAGTAGCGTCTGCTTTTGCGAATGGATCAACGTGGTCGGCACTGGTCTCATTCTGCGAGACTGTCATGACTCGGAAGGAGACTGCCAAGCGGGTTCGGGAGAGCCGATCCAGCTGGGAGACGACGGCGAAGAGCCGATGGCAGTAAAGGTGCTGCTTTGGCAGCCTTGAACTAATCTCATTTTAGGGACACATAAGTTCACGGATGGTCAAGATGGGGACTTAGCCATCAGATAACGTGGACCTAACGAAGGAGGCAACACGAAGTGGTCTAGTGGTGCCACTATTTTGCTGGCACTGGGGAGGCATAAGCCTTCCTTGGAAAATCCTTACACGTAGTGCAGAGGGGCACCGGTACGTTTCTTAGATTGACTACCAAGGGGGTTTTAGTGGGTACAAACCCCGCATAACCCTGTCTTCATCCTACGAGGGAGGCATCTTTCGAAGATTTCCCTCTTTCCTCGGTTAAGGGGGTCTGTGGAGAGAGAATGTGTGAATAATGTTCATTATTTTTATCCACTCCTGGTTCCTTTTCTTGTTGGGTAAACTATAAATTTATTAAAAGAAGCATCCATCAAAATATTAGTAAAGGAAGCCCGATAGCATTGTAAAAACAAAGAAGACATTAGAGAAACAAATAAATTTTAAAGAAAATTTTTCGTTTCTCGTTTTACACTTCCTTGCAATTTTTCTACTTCGCAATAATGGATTTATTCAGTGAAGTGATAGGATGGAGTTAGATTCAGTTCGTTGAACGGATTAACGCCGGAGTTGGAAAATTGTTTTCTCGTTGAACCTGTTACGCGTACGGAGAGGAATAACTAGCGAGCGCTGGCATAACGTTAATTAACTTACACTGCGTCATTGCGATCCGATAAAGTTTCACTATTTATATGTAAACATTTACACCGTTCCTCAATTCGTTTGTATACGTTCGCGACTAAAAATTGCGTGTTTTACTACTATTTACAATAGTCTGGGTGTCTATCTCATCTAGCCTATCGGTGTAGTAGTTTGCGCTCCTGACTGCGAAGCCGTAGGCCGTGGTCGATTCGATTCCCACCCTGGACAAAATATTTCTGCAATAAGTAGAAAAATAAGGGACAAGTTAACACGAGCAAACTCGAAATGTTTTTTGTCGTTGAATATTTTATCAAGGAAAAGAAACCACGATTATTTCTAATTTTGATAAATTTTAACTGATTTATATAAAGTTTAAATCAGGACGGACTGGACGTCATGCTGCCGGTACTAAAGAAGGCGAATGACGCGAAATACATTTACAAAAGGAAATTAATGATCATACGCTTTCGGTTTTTTTTTCGAAACCAAATGATGAAACGATCAAGACTGGCGCCTGATGGTAAGCGACACATCTGCCCGTAACAACACAGTGCTATACGAAACATGCTTGGCCCTGCGCTGCGCTCATCACTCTGAGATTAATAAGATGTTATATCTCAATGCCCCGTAATTACGATGGTGTCATTGCCCTTCAAACCGGAACACAGTAGTGTTTATACTCTACTGCTTGGCGGTAGAGTAACTGGCAAGTGGTACCACCTCAAATAAACTCTGCATAAGAGTCCTACCACTTAGCCTTTCGGTTTTCCCTTTGTAAATGTAAATTATGTTATGTTTTTGTTATTACGATTGCAATGGTATTGTTAAAGTCGCAAACGGTACACTGCCATCAACTGCCTTATTTTACCAATATTTAATAACAGAGGAATATATATATATGTTATAAATCGATAGTTATATACAACTGGACACATTAATCAGAAGTTAATTAGAATTATAATTTATATTGGGTTAGTTGTCCGATACGAATCACTTATTGAATCTGAGTAAAATTACATATTTCTTCAACTTCCATATTACTCATAACAAAAATAATACATTTTCTTTACTGCTTTCATCATCATCATCATCAGCCTGTAGCTGTCCACTGCTGAACATAGGCCTCCCCTAGAGCGTGCCACGTTGCTCGATCCTCTGCTTTTCTTATCCACTGTCTACCGCCGATCCTCCGAATGTCGTTGGACCAGCGGGTCGGAGGTCGTCCTACGCTACGCTTACCGAGACGCGGTCTCCACTCTAGGACTCTTCTGCTCCATCGGCCATCAGTCCTACGGCAGATATGGCCAGCCCATTGCCACTTCAGCTTGCTTATTTTCTGAGCTATGTCCGTTACTTTGGTTCTCTCACGGATAACCTCATTTCTGATTTTATCCGCGAGAGAGACACCGAGCATAGCTCGCTCCATCGCTCGCTGCGTGACCTTAAATTTATGGACTAGCCCCACCGTCAGTGTCCACGTCTCGGCACCATACGTCATCACCGGTAGGACGCAATGCTCGAAGACTTTCGTCTTCAAGCATTGTGGAATCGCCGACGTAAAGACTCGACGAAGCCTGCCGAATGCCGCCCAGCCCAACCGAATCCTCCTATCAGCCTCCCTCTCAAAGTTGTGCCGGCCTAGTTGTATAGTCTGGCCAAGGTAGACGTAATCCTG
>DWHR010000209.1:0-10278 GCA_018248075.1 Eurytides protesilaus protesilaus
TTATAATATCAATCAAACGTATAATATTAATCAAAAGCTGGTGATACAAATTGCTTTATGTGTTGTATGTTATTTCGGATGGATTCATCTCTAAATGTTGGGTATTCTTTCATATTGGAATTTGCATGCGTAGCGACGATATCGCTTTGTAGTGCCAGTGTAAATAAGGCACACACATTGTCATCAATCATTTGTTTGTTCTTAAAGGGGAGTTCAATTTACAGCGGTATTTACATTAGAACTTTGTGTAGTGTTGACCATGCTTACCCCGGCTGCCTCTTATAGTCCCTCATCCATCGAACTCAGAAACGTTTCGTGGACATCGTATTATATATAAAGCGATGGTTCTATATAAAGGATGTAATTAAGGATTATACGAAAAAGGTAAACGTGTATTAGTACCTCATTTGTTATTATTGAATAGACTTTCTGTCTTCTAAATGAAAGTGATGAATAAAAATTATGAATATAAATAATAATAATTTTTAAATCCTAGTGATGTTGCTTCAAAATAGAATTGCAAAATAAAAATAAACGCGAAGCATCCATTGAAGCAACAAATGGGATATAAGAATATATTAGATAATAGGATATAGGACAGTAGAATTTATACCTTTTTTTTATGAACTGTTTTAAAATAAATAGCATACGAATGTTGTATGTGATGTAAAATTTTGATAAACGGTATGTATCGCGCACATGGAAATATTAAATACACCATCCTTTCACACCGAGAGCATTGAGATTCTTTACGTCTGTAGATGGCATACATTATGCAGAGCGTGCGCTCTCTGCGAAATTAAAATTTTGCTGCCAGCCTGATGACAGTTTTTATTAATAATGCCTTTTCATTAACGCTTAAGTTGGGCTTTCACTGGTGAGAAATTATTTTAATGAGTCTTATTCATTTGAATGTGAATTTTGATACAATCTTTGGATTAACAGAGACAATTTTCTTCACTTTTATGTACATAGTTAAGTGAGGTGGAACAAATCCGGCGCCGGTTGCGAGAAATGCACTTTCCAATTACAGTAAAGTATCACTTTAAACTGGCTATACCTTTGCGACACTATACCGTGCTCACCTATCTTTAAGATGATATAAATTAATTCTTAGTAATATCCCAAACAACTATTTTAGGTGCGCAAATGATTTCTACCACATTATCAGTTTTTTTTATAAGTAAATAAGTATTTTGACTTTGGTTGTCAAATAAGCACATAGGTTTGCCACAGCTATTAGTCTCTTGTACCCTCTCATGTTCGATTAATTTTTGGTGCGATTAAAGTATTTTTACGAATCACCACTTTAAAATATTTTTTTTTCATGGTCATGGAATAAACCGCTTTCGGACGCATTTACGCATGAGTTTGGGACTCAAAAGATCGTTGGGTTTTGTTAGGATAAATTAGAAGAACCTATTCAAATATGAATTGGTCAATGTAAGGTCAATATACTAAGACCATCAAAGCTTGCAACTGCCACGATTTCGAGGACCGGTGCAACTTGTGGTTCGATGAAATCTCAATAATTAGGTACACTCAAAGTGTAAGGAAGTACTGGCTATTTAACAGTGGAAAATCTGAATTTCGATGGAATTATTCTTTTTTACCAAATATGCGTCGCCTTAATTGGGCTCCCTTTCCGAAGGAATCAGATAATCTACCGGCAAGATACTTAGCAAGATGGACTTAGTAGGATAACTTAGTAGGAATTTTTTTAGAATTTTTGTTGTGATTTGTATACCAATCAGTACCGTATGAGCATCTGCTCACGCGGTACTAGTGGTCTCGGTGGTGGTGGGGTGACGATCACGTCAGTATACACCAGCATGTAACTCGTATAGTCGTTATTAAATTGAACCAATAGCCTTTAAGACATTGTCTCTTCAGGTTTTTCCAGGTAATTTTTTATCAACTAGATTAGATCAGAAGATATGTTTTATGTTTATAGTTGAAATTAATTATCCAATAACAGTTTTCAATTAATTACACTTACCGTAACATACATATATTTTAATTTAGTTTAAAAATTAAAGTAAATAATTTTTTCACTCGTCACTAAATATTTTTGATATCGCGATCTCTCACTAAAGTGAAACGTGTTCCATTACTATCAGCACGAATGAAGATTTAATTTATTTGAAATCGTTTCGGCACTTGATGATCACCATACTTTACGCAATATACGTTAATTGGTGGGTCAATGAGCTTAATGTTCGAGATCGCGCTGTGTACTCGGATTTAATGATATATCACATTGAGAGGACACAAAATATGTCGAGTTCCACATTTCGCAAATTAAGAACTATTGGTATTTTCAACAGCATTCCTGTATTTTTTTTTGGTCTTATCAGTCGCACGTATCGTTTGAACCATTATTTTAATGATTAAGTATAATAATGCTCTTAAATAAATAAGTCTTTATTGGAATATGTGGTTAAGAATTAACAGTATTACGTTTTACATTGAAAATGACAATTTAATCATATCAAGCAATATAATAAGTTAGTCAATCGATTGTTTTGTTATCTTTTATATCTCTTTCTTTACTCACTTTTTGTCTTAAAAATGACCTTAATCAAGTTTCAGAATTTGGCTCAAAAAGTTAAATATTTCAGGACTTGAGTGGCGTTGAGTCAAGAAAAAGTATGCCTGTTTTATATTTTCTAAATTTAAAACAATCGAAGTCGGGATAAAATGTGGTAGAATGCTCATACGAATAACAAGTAGTGTACAGATTTACCACAACGATTGAGAGGATGAGGGAAAAGATGGAGTGTTCTTGACGTCATGTCCGAGCATGGTATAGCGCTATTCCGCACCAGAAATGAATGCAGTTACAAAAACTTGTAAGAAATTTTTTAATTTAAGGAACATGTTTGTTTGTAGAATGTCCAAAGTTGTTGGCTTTTTACGAGATTTTTGGTATCGTGGAAGTATGCTGTCTTTTCTAAGTTATGATCTGCAAGAGAGGGAGTCCGACTGGAGTGGTACCACTGCATTATATAAGTTCTAATGTTCCGGTTTGAAGGACAATGATTCCAGCATATTTATTCGTCAAAGAGATAAAACATCTCTGGGTGACAAGCGCAGCACAGACGCAAGCACGTTATGCGTGGTACTGTGTTGTTATTAGCAGGCGGGACACTTATCATCAGGCGCACGACTTGCGCGTCTCGTCACTTTATCTGATAAAAAGAAAACGCTTTAGAATTACAAGTGGTAGGACTTTTGCCGAGCCCGACTGGGGCGGTACCACTGCATTGACAGATATTCTGCCAACAAGCAGTAGTGTGTAAGCACTACTGTGTTCTGGTTTGAAGGGCAATGATGACAGTGAAATTACAGGGCAAAGTGATAGACCATCTAATATCTCTGGGTGACGAGCGCAGCACAGAGCCAATCACGCCCTGCGTGGTACTGTGGCAGGCGTGACGCTTACCATCAGGCGCATGACTTGCTCGTCTCGTCACTTTATTTCGTAAGAAAAAGGCATGATTAAGTTCTTGTACGTGTCATTTTTTTACTAAGAAACTGACATGTAATACTAAAAATAAAAATTGATATTAACTTGATATAATTTAAAAAAATTGTTTACTGTCAATCATGGTTTTCTTTCTGAAATAAACTTTTAAATGATCTGGTAATGAAATAAAGGAAATATATTTAAAAATATTTGGATATTTAATATGTTATATAAAATACTCAACCCAATTACCTCTTTTCCGTTAAAAGCAGAACATTGTTCTCTGCGCTTGGCGTTTTCGGGGTCATCTTCATGAATTACCTCTCCCCTTAATTGTGTACTAGCGGCGGCGCCCTGTCAAAACTTGCCAACAAACACTGTTTATCGTTGTAAAAATGCAATTGAAGCTCAATTTTAACACGTCAAACGCCATAGGGGTCACCGGTGACCTCACCCTTCCTCTACCATAGCGCCATGGGGGTCACCGGTGACCTCAACGTATAGTCATATTCAAACTACTTTTTCTCGCCGCCGGCCATACTGACTGTTACTTTATTCGTACTCCGTGACCGGCACGGCGCTGTAGAACTATACTGCGCAGTGGGACAAACATACCTTGTAAGGAATTGAAAAAATTGAAAGATAGCGAAAAAAGTAACCAAAATAAAAATTCAGGATATATAATTCGATTGGTCTTTATTATTTAAACGAAAATTAGCAGTCTTTATTTTTTAACGAAACACAAACTATACAATCAGTTTTACTGAAAAATAAAATAAATAAAATAAAGTTCTCATTAGTGACCATAATTACAAACAACCATTAGAAATATAAATAATTAGCCATAATATTTGACAAAACATGCTGTAAAAGATGAGATAAGAAACCTTTTTATAGCATCAACATATTAGCGATGGACATAATTGAAACATTTTAGACAAAAGGGAGGCTCCCTTTTATATTGCACACAGTACGTACTCACTTTCTTAGCTTTATTCTTAGCTACTTTACGACCTAATTCCTGTACTGAATCTTTATAACATTGCACGCAAAAACGACGCGTGTCTCTTACTTTTCCTTCCTTTAATTTTAGAACATGCTTGAGTCTTTTAGGTCTTTCATTGATAATTATTTCTTGGGAATCTGCTGGCCGAGTCAAATAATCTATGAGAGCCCTCCTAAAGTCAACAATTGAAGATTTGCTCTGCTTATTTTCATCGTACATGACCCAAGCATTTACAACTGCCGTATTTAGAAGTAGTTCTATTGCCAATTTTCTATACCATTTTACGGTTTTCCGCAATGGCGAAGAATAGGCACCCATCTGGTCACTCATGTCTACAGACCCTTTCGATTTATTATAATCCAAAATAACTTTTGGTTTACGAATCTGTTTGCCTTTTTTCACCACCAAAGCAATTTTGTCGGAATGCTTTGTCGACAGCATAAGCACGTCCCTCTTATCTTTCCATTTAAGCACTGTTACTCCATCTTCAGTCTCCATTGCCATTGTTTCACCTTTTTGCAGTTTCGAATCAACAACAGCCTTAGGCAATCCTCTTCTGTTTTTTCGCAATGTGCCAATTAAATGGGTTTGCTTCTCCAATAACCGATAAGCCAGTTCCAAGCTAGTGTACCAATTATCAGTTGCTAGCGTGTGACCTTTGTCAAATATATTTTCACATAGCGCCATCACCACATTTGTTGGCGTAGTATTTATTGCGTCAATGTTTTTCCCACTATACAAATTAAGTTTGCAAGTATATCCGGGAACAGTACATAACTTAAATAGCTTCATGCCATACTTGTGTCGCTTACTTTTATTGTATTGCCTGAATATTATTCGACCTCTGAAAGGTACTTGGCTTTCATCCACACAAACATCTTCTTTAGGCGAATAATATTTCTGGAAAGTAGCATTGAGAGCATCGATTAAAGGTCTTATTTTGGCAATACGATCGTTTCTGTCGGCAGATAAATTGTCGCTAAAGTGTAGGTATTGCAGTAGTAACTTGAAGCGGTTCCTACTCATAACGGTGGCTGGAAAAGTTTGTCCAAGTATCTTGTCTTTGCTCCAATAATAAGCTAATTTCGGCAGCTTTACTACGCCCATAAACAAGACCAGCCCAAGAAACTGTTTTATTTCTGTCTTGTTTGTTGGCTTCCATGAATGAGACCTTGATCCAGGCTTTGTTTGCCTGGCTGTGATGTTTTGACTTGCGAACAAATTTGTCTGCTCAGCAATCTTTTCAAGAATTTCTTCAGGCACCAATAGATCATAATACTGGTCAGGGCCAGCTTCTTTCAGCAAATTAGAATATGGGGGTTTCATACCCTCAAACTCGGTGAAAGGAATCACTGATGGCTGTCGTCTTTTTGGCCTCGACCATTTTGAGGAAATACGGTCATTTTGTGATATATTGGCGGCAACAAAATTTTCAGCCGACTCACTGTCACTATCACTCGCGATAACCAAACGTCTTTTCTTTTTCGGTAATTGCATGGGTTCACTATCCGATTCTAGGAGAGAGTCATTGTTTATAGAAGCGTTCGAAAAAGAAATTTCTAACGCGTTGATTTGCTTCCATTCATCCTGCGTAAATTCGAAGTCCTCCATAGCTAAATCCATATCTAAAGGCTCGCACATAAACTATTCAATAAGAAAATGATGACAGCTAAGATAGTAGGAACGTAATTGAACTAGTAACACACGTTCTATCACCGTAAGCGCGAGCGCACTACTGGTGTAGCGGGTGGCCGGCGGGTGTGGCCGGCGCGGCGCCTGGTACCGGAAAATATATTTTCTGTATTTGTGCGCCATGGGGTGCACCGGTGACCTCAGCTATGTATTTGACTGTAACTATGTAACCCATGTACAGAATTGAATAAAACTTATTTTCTATACGTATCGTAACATAATAAACAAATTACGACCAAAAGTATTTTTACGATTTTTAATTTTTTCTATCGGCGTTTAACGTGTTAAAATATAATATAATATTATATAATATATGATATGATATGACATGACATGACATGACGTGACTTGACGTAACTTGACGTGACGTGACATGACGTGACAAGACGTGTCGTGACGTGTCGTGACGTGGCGGGATGGGACGTGGCGTGGCTAGATGTGTGGTGACGTGAAGTGACGTGAAGTGCCGGACGTGACGTGACATGACGTGACGTGACATGACAGAAAATGACAGGACATGACATGACATGACATGACATGACATGATATGCTATGATATGATATAATATAAAATATAATACATATAATATAGATTCTAAATTCAAATAGCTAAAGATGTCTTTTTTTAAGTGGTAGGTAGGACAAGCAGATTTCGTCTAGGATGGTACCACTACATCACCACATATGCTACTGCCAAATAGTAGTGCGTAAGCAGTGTTGTTTTTCGGTCTGAAGATCAATGATTCCAACGTACTTACTGGGCTGGAGATAGAGCATCTTAAATCTCAAGATGACGAGCGCAGTGCAGTGCCAAGCGTGTTGTATGTGACAATGTGTTGTTATGGGCGGTCCTGTCGCTTACCATGAGGTGCACGACTTGCTAGTTTGTTTTTAGCCACTTTATCTGTTAAAAATTATTATGTATAATATATTTTGACTTTGTGCATAGAAAAGGTATTGTATACGCAATAGTATATACATATACAAGTAGTACTAAGAGTAAGATCTTACAATATCCTCTAAAACTGTCACTTAGTTTCTCTTTGACACAAATGTGTGAAATTGTCGCTTGCATAAAATAAGTTTTAATAAAGGGAATGATAACTGTCATAGGAGACTTTTTTCTAATTATAAATAAAGCTAATCTAATCCACACAGCTCGTGGTAAGTTTGGAAACAAGTAGACCGAAGTAACTTGTGTTAAAATTAATAGGAATTTTGAAGTGCGTCAAACTAAGCGAGCGAGTTCACGACATTTTAATACGTCACGTGTTTCATTGAAGCGTTTAAAGTTTTCTGACGCACCTGTCTTCGATTAGATTTTGTGTTAGGAAGTTTAAAGTAAGTAATGTAAGTAGTTCTATGTTCCGGTTTAAAAGACAATATTCCCCATGTAATTGCTGGACATAGAGGTATAACATCTAAAATCGGCGCAGCACAGTGCCAAGAAGGTCACTATTGTTATGGGCAGCCATGTCGCTTACTGTCAGGCATACGACTTACTCGTATCGTCACTTTATTTCCTTAAGAAACAAAAGCATATCAAAAAAGAAGTCATTTTGAACTTTAAATGTTTATTGAAATTTTTATAATATTCTTTTCGTATTTTGATTATTATTTCCATCGCTCATTAAGTAAAATAGACAAAGCTCCGAAATTATAAGTTGAAAGGGTTTTTCTGTCCGCCATATTTCCGAGCACGCGCCAAATTCAAAAAGATGGCGCCATCTTAAGGTTTTGTATAAACGTGATATGCATATTCAAAATGGTGTGGATTCAATTATTATTTCAAATTATGAATTATTTTAAATTATGGACATGATGTTCAGAAAAACATTTCTGGAAAATAAACACATTATGATTATTTTGGCGCTATTTATTTGACATTAATAGCCTTTTCTTGTAGATGAAATAAACCTTTTTCTTGAATGTTGCGACTCGAGATAAGAACGTGAGGGTGAAATATCATTTTCCGCGCGGAAATGTTCGCATTTGAGAGATATAATTAGCTTTGTAATAAAGACGTCATTTCTAAAAACAAATTACAAAAATATATAGAACATCATACATACATAATATTATTTTAAATAGACTTAAATATTTCGGTTATCTATTCGATTGTTTTTTTATCTGTATCACTATATATCTGCCTATTTGTATATGAGGGTGTTGTAAACATTAATAAAATGATATAAAATAAAAAACTAAACGGGTAAGACGGAAGTAATGTTTTAATACCAATTAACTTTAAAGGTACTAATGGGTATGAGAGAAACTTCCTTAAAAAACCCCAACTGTAGTATATGTTGTATACATATGCAGTATTATTGGTACGGTATGGTATATTTCAGTTTGCAATTTTACAGTCATATACGGTCGCCCTAGTAAGACATCGAGCATTCCTGATATTTTTTTCTAAGTTCTAGGACTCTTGCAGAGTCCGTGTGGAGTGGTGGAATGTAGTGGACATTGCCAGTTATCGAGCCTGCAAATAGTAGTGCGAAAGCATTTCTATGTTCCGGTTTGAAGTGTAATGATGCCAGCGTAATAACTTTTTCAAAATGTCGAGAACAAAGTAAATAAAAAGGCAATGAAATACGTAATTTGTTTTTTAATAATGTGTGTTATGTTTAGTAATCTCGAAAACGAGAAATTACTATTTTGACAATATTAATATGAAACTTGGTCTGACTGAAAGGTTTTACTATATATAGATAGCGGTGAATATGCCTCTGGGTAGGTTTTGGCAAACTGCCAATTGCCAGGTTTTCGAAGCAAGCGGAAATTCAAACCAGCCAGATGTTTGGTGAGTATGTGACAGGATATTCCTACCTGTTCTAAACCTAACCTAACCAAAGAGACCTAACTAAAGAATTTAAATTTAGTTCAGTTTAATATTAATATAATAAAAAGGTAAAATTTGTTGGTAAGTTAAAAAAAAAGACTTCACATCCCTTAATGATGTTGAATATACCTTATTATCATTATTTCTAGATACAAAAATCTTAATATTGCTGAAGTTTCCTATTAAAGTGCTATATTGTTACTTAACTTACTTTTTACTTGAATTACATTATTTAAGATTAATGACCATTATGACTGATTGTGTTTAATAATACGAGAACTTACATATTTCATCACAACTTTGTTTTATGTTTAAGAATATCAGATTAATAAAATTCCCATCTTCAACAAAATGAAGTCCTAGAGCTTACTACTCTGTAATTCCACTAAGATGGATTTCATTAAACTTGAAACACAATGGATTATATAGAATACCTTATATTACATAAAGATAGTGTGAGATTTAAATCTCACATTATCTCTACATAAGGCATTCTATATCACACAAGCATTGTCTTACTTCTGAATACAGTATTTTTACGCGATAAAGTGACGAGTCGAGCAAGTCATGCGCTTGATAGTAAGCGTCACACCTGCCCATAACAACACAGTATCACGCAGAGTGTGCTTGGCTTTGTGCTGCGCTTGTCACCCAGAGATATGAGATGGTCTATCTCATAGCCCTGTAATTTCACTGGCAACATTGCCCTTTAAACCGGAACACACACAGTAGTACTTACACACTACTGCTTGGCGGTAGCAAAATAACTGGCAATGCAGTGGTACTACCCCAATCGGACTCTACAAGAGTCCTATCACTTAGTTTGTTTTTTCAATTCCACTTGAGATTTAATTAATTTATATTCACTACTAAATTCGTAAATAAAAAGAAGGAAGACGTTTATATTCTAAGTCTTTATTTATACGTGTCTCATGTCAATTGAAGACGCATTGAAGGGCAATGACGCCAGCGAAATTAAAGGAGGTAGACGAGCTCCTCTGGGGAGTCACTAAGTAACAGAAAACGTAAATAAAACTTATATCTAGTTTTTCACGGGATTGAGAGAACTGACAACTTCTTTGGTAGTCAATACATCCACATCTTTGGATGCCTCAGATAATAATGAGCAGGTGTCATCACTTCTTAGTATTAATAGCTAATCCCTGAAAATGTTTTGAAGAATCTAAACGTGGTAAGATTCTTTTGTAGAGTCCGTTTGGGAAAGTACCACTGCACTGCCAGTTATTCTGCCGTGAAGCGCTACTG
>DWHR010000210.1:0-10277 GCA_018248075.1 Eurytides protesilaus protesilaus
TGGTAAGCGTAAAGATATATTCCCTTATTAGCGTTTCAAATTATTTGGCCACTAATGCAAAAAATATAAGCAATTTAACTTATTTTGACTAAATGTAATTCATAATACCGTTTGTAGTGAAAATTAGACTAAATATGTCAGTTTGAAAAGCTTAATAAGAGAATAAATTTCTTCCATAATCATTTATACATGAGTGTATAAATGATTAAGGAGTATAAAATTAATAATGAGTACAATGGAGCAACCTTTCATCATCTTTTGATTTAATATTGCAATATATGTCTAATTACGTCATTTTCATGATAAATTTGCGTTAATAGAACAATGTTTGATGGATATGCTAACCAAGGACATCAGGATCCCAATCCTGCTCCGCCACAGCAAAAAGTGTTGAGATTTGATAAAGGATATATAAAGACATTGCCTGGAATACTAAAAATTGTTCAGTTGGTAAGTTCATAACAAGTTCTAACAGAATGGGTATGATGCTCCAGTGCGAGTCTTAGTTTTTTACACACAATGATTTCTTAGCTGTTTTACACACAGTTTTGGATACAGAAGTTAAAAGTTAGGCCCTATATCAATATTCAAATTATATGTTCCAATTTATTCCTTATTTATGTGTTTTCTCTTACAGCTATGCAACTTCATCGGCTTTATTTGTATAAAAATATCCTGGGCATGGCTGTCGTCGATATTTTACAATATTCTATATTGGGTGGGAATCATTATCACAGGTTTTATATTCTGCATGTACACATTCCATTTTGTTGAAAAGTATGATCAGTTGCCATGGCTAAAGTTGGAGTTCTTCTACTGCGCAGCTATGGTGCTGGCTTATATTGTACTCTCAATATTTGCAACAACAGTAGGCGAAAATGGATATGCTGTTGGGGTAAGATCCTTTACTTGTTAATATGCATTATTAAGTTTTATAGTTTGCTTAAACATCATATGTTTGAAAATATTATACATTTATATTGTCTTGAAAAGTATCAAGTCTACCAGAAAGTAATATAAAGCAAAATCAATACTAGTAAAATAAATGTGAGTGTGTTTGTTGGTTTGCCCATCTTTTATATAGAGCTATAGCCATTATAGCCATTATTGGCATATTTTAATACAGTTCATTCATAGGACTTTTAGATGTAGAGGGATTAATGAAAATAGGGGTAAAATTGAAATAAATCAAAATAGTACAAGTATAGTATTTGATAAAAGGAATGAGTTAATTAGAAGATTGTAACATCATGTTATTTCTTTATTAAAATGTTGTAACTAACTTTATTGTGGACTACTTAGCTGTCTTATTGGTAATAAACCCTAATATATACTTTTAATTGTAATATCATGTGTATGCATCTTATTGCTTATAGATCAGTTCTACTCTACTTAATAATCTATGTGTCATCAGTTTTGTTAAGTCTACATAGACAATAATGTCAGTTATCATAATATTTCAGTTCTTTGGTTTATGCGCCATCATTGCATATGGATATGATGGATACCTCAAATACAAAGCGTGGAAGAGAGGATTACCACCCCAATGAGAACATATCTCACTGACTTATTTTTTTTTATTTTTAATCCAGCATTTCTTTTAGTTAAGTTTACAAGTGTTACTTAATGAATAATCTTATTGTACAATTATTGTTATGTCAAAGTATACATAAGTTTTAATTACAAATATCTTGAATACATTCATAAGTATTAAATAATATATCATTTCACATAAGTATTGCATTAACCACCAATAATAAGAGTCACTAGAATAGAACTTTTTTCTTTTGTATTACAAATAATTTGTAGTTTCCAAAATTTACACAGAGCTTATAATGTTGATAAAAGAAATTTTTGACCTAAGGACCTGGGCCCAATTAACTGCAGTTATAAGTGAGTAGAAATGACTTATGTTTTGTCCATTTTAGTTATATAAACAAATTTATACTTAAATGCTAAGAATGTTTTCAGTGATTCAAAACAAATGACAGGACTATGTGCCTTACTACTTAAATGTTTTATTTATAAAGCTGCTACTGTAGTGTATAAGATGTGAAATACCAATATTAATGAAAGGTAAACAATATTTTGGAAACTAAAGAAGAAACACACTATAAACTTTAAAAGTTCTTAAGTGATAAAGAAAAAGATTAAATAATTTATATATTGAATGTACATACATTTGACACTAAGTACTTCTTCTATTTAACCTTTTCGACAAAGAGAAAGTGACATCTATTTTTCTTCATTGATGTGTAATATCCACTAAATAAGATGTAATCTCATTAATCTTAACTTCAACATATTTTATATACCATATTTGTTGTATACAGTAAATGCAAAATTAAGTACTCTAAGTAAAACTGTATCATGAAATCTAAGGTGCATTGAAATCCAGCACTGATATTTTGTACTGTATTAATTAATTCCTATTTGGAGTTCAATATTTTTTTAACTGTCTCCTTTTCGAGTCGTTGAAACATTTGATCTGTTTTCGCGAAGTCTGCGGAGTTTTTCTTCCGAAAATTTAATCGGGTCATGGTTCCTCGGAGATTGCTCTGAAGGAATGCTTTGATACATTCCCTATTGATTACGTTGCTTTACCCCCGCAATTCGTAATTCCACTTATTTTCAGCGAACACAAGACGAAAAATACGGAATACCTAATAATTTTCATTTTCCTTTAAGGGTTTTCTTACGGGATCCGATTTTTTTCCAATTACCTTAAATTAACCTGATTATAAAGAACTTTGTTTGCATGAATTGTTTGATATATATTAGTAGATTTAAGATATTTCATAAATATATTCCATTCTTTATTGAAGGTTTATCATTTATATCATATTAGGTGTTTATTTTACAAAGTTGTCTGTATCATTACTACGACTTTAGCCCAATTGCGTTAGCACCACTGCCATCGCCAGCAGTATTGTGTAAATACTGCTGTGCTTTGGTATATAGTGCATCTTGCCATCGTTGTATATATTAGGCATAGTTCTGGACTATCTTTTATCTCTGGGTGATAAATGCAGAGCAAAGCGCTTTGACACAAAGCTTTCTAGTCTTCATCAAGTGTTCACCTAAAAAAAAAGTTTGTAATTTCGATTTCGTAGGTTCAAAGTGATAATTTTTACGGTTAATTTTTAAATTTTATGAAAATAAAAGGAAATAATAAATTGAAATGAAAATCCGGAAGACTAAAATTATAAAATGAACACAGTGTTAATAATAATGCATATCACGAATTTTGGAGTATTTTCAAATAATTGACAATAAGCAGTAGTGACTATCATTTGATTAAATAGAAATCAATGTAACATAGTGATATAAAAATACTAGTAGATGAATGTTAAAGCAAAATCTTGACCGCATTTATATTAAATGAATGGAAAGAAGACCAAATATATTATTACATATACTGGTTTACGTATGTGCCCAATGGGTACGTTTCCCTTTCATCGCAAACCATGAAATGCACGAAAAGGTCCATCTAAAGACTTTGCCCAAGCCGTATGTCCGACACAACCTTTGCGGATAACCGAGACCCAGCGTCCGGAAATGATAACCTCTTCGACCCCTTTGACCGTAAGTGACATGCACCAATCTAATCTTGTGAGCGTTAATCGCAGAAGGGCGATTGCGTGCTTGGTGCTGTTTTTGAACAGATATCTAAGAAACATAGTTTTTAGTTCGTCGGAATTTGTGTTGAGGATTTTGTGTTAAGCTAGGCTGGCAACAAAACACAACTCAATACTTTACTTGATACACTTCTTATCAAAATAAACTGACAAATTATACCTTCAAACACGCTATAGGCTAGAAAAGAGATACATTATATAAGTTATTAAGCTTTAAGAATATCTTAAAATATGTATTGAAATCCATTCCATCTTTCATTACGTCTTTTACAAGCTAACGAGATCAACTTCCATTGGTATTCATAATAATTCCAAACTAAAGGCTTCTGTAAATAATTTTCATGAATACTTAATTTCATTTCGCTGAGGCACCTTTTGTTAATGTTCTCGGGGCTTTATTTAATTTGGGCATATACATTTGGATCATTTGTTTTGTTGAGTTAAATTGGAGTTGAAATGGAAATAATGGGAGGGTTGCTATATGGTTTTTCTATTGTATCGTATTAATAACGTCACGGCGAAAATGCCAACTAATTTTGTCATTTTTCAAAGGCAAATTCTATTTATGTTAAGATGATTTTCATTGTTACATAGATATTAAGTAGCATTATTTATTTATACATATAATAAATGCTGATTTAATATATTTTTCAAGCACACTCTGCAAAAGAGTCCTACCACTTGCATATCCCGGCGAATCGGAAATAACCGGAGTTGAAATCTGTCTTTGTAGAAGTCAGTGAGCGGTGGTAATCTTTGACCATCCAACTCATGGCAAATTATTTGTCGATCTTTAAAAAATACTCCTGCAATTTTTAACGTTTAATCTGTTCAATGCCAAAATCTTTGATTCTTATTTAAGTTATTCTTTAATGCTTCGTAAATTGTAAATAAGTTATCTTCCTTCTATCCACTGAAGTTGCTTTAAAGAGCAACGCTGCAGGGGCTGCAATGCCAATGCCCCTTGGAGTAATGAAAAGAAGTATCGTGTTGCGACACGAGATCTCGGTACTTTGCTACTTTGAATTTTCTCCGACAAAAAAGGGATTTACTTTGATAAGCGTATTATTTTTCCCATCCGCATGAGGAAAATTCCGTCCAAGCACTGACTCGGTAATAGACTATTAATTGCGACTAAAATAAAACTCGTTTGCGCCCGTGACTCTATCTTATTGATTCTCGCCTCCAGAAGGTGAAAGATAATCTATGAGACTATTAAAAAAAACTTCTAAAACTCAAAGGCAACTTGGGGGTTACCACTGGTTTGGATATCTCTTGTTAATCTTATATCAATCTATTCGAGACCCAACACAACACCAACAGTTTAAGATATAGTTACCTTTCTTCGCTTAGATTGAATAAAATGAATAATTTTATAAGCGAAAGTAGTCCGGGTTGACAATGACGGTAGTACGTCTTACACAACATTCACTGATCGTAAATGTTTGGAACGCTGGTAATTTTAAATAAATCGCGATAAAACCCTCTAAACTGACTTTGTTACTTTATGATGAGTATAAGTATATCGTAAAGACAAAAAAA
Source organism: Eurytides protesilaus protesilaus (assembly GCA_018248075.1). Taxonomy (NCBI): domain Eukaryota; kingdom Metazoa; phylum Arthropoda; class Insecta; order Lepidoptera; family Papilionidae; genus Eurytides; species Eurytides protesilaus. Next base: position 5,181 of record DWHR010000210.1, read on the forward strand.
TTTATAACAACTCCGATTAAATTTTGGTAACCTGCATTTTGAGACTTATAAAAGTAGATCCGTGTTGACAAATATTTTGTCACCATTAAAGGTGAATAAAACATACAAAAAAATTGTTTCAATATTTAAGAAGCTGTTATGAAAACTGATCGTCACATATGAGTCTTTTTGTTTCTTTTGTGTCCGTGATTTTTATTTCTTTGCTCATAAAATAAAAGCTACACAATAATACAATATCTCCGACTCGTTTACTAATTTAGACCCGTCCAAAGGTAAAAAGTCCAGAAACTTTGTGCACTAATAAACAAATAGTGTATTATAAATAAACATAGCGTAAAACTAGAATGTTGATTAAACAAAAATATCATCCCGTAGCATCCCGACGAAGCAACTGCTCTTGAATGTTTTATTAAGGCATTAAGTATTCGCAAATAAACTAAGAGCTAACGTTTTAACCTCAACATACGAACAAACTTGCCTCTCGTTAGCCTGCACATGCAATTTTGAGACGGAAGGATAAATGTAAATATGTATATGTACGTAGCTTGACTGCCTAGGCGCACTCAACATTTTCAACAAGATACATCTTCGAAGATTATTTTCAGTATAGCGCATCGAACCACAATAATCAAACTATCCAAACGAAACCCTGGAATCGATCAGCTATTTTAAGAAGCGTGAAGTACAGTAGTTTGGATCTTCTGTAGGGACAATATTTCGTCGTAATAGTAATTAAGTTTCGTTTCATTTGTGGTTATATAATAAATAATTACTTTATTGTTGTAGTTTAGGGTTTATCACTGATATAGACTTACAAATTCCGTATTTATACCTCGTTTATTAAATCTATATTTATTTCATTAATCTTATAGGAACAAGTCGGTCAACTGATTGTCAAGCGATACACTTACCCTTAATAATAAAGTCAGTAAGTATTTTGAACCAACTACAAACAATTATAACTCCTATTTGGTTTTGCATTACTTTTTTTTAGGAGATAAAGCGTCACGCCTGCCCATAAAAACACACAACATGCTTGGCTCTGTGCGCTCCTCACTCAGAGATATAAGGTGGTCTATCTCTTTGCCCAGTAACTACGATGGCATCGTTAACCTTCAAACTCAAAATAACGGGCAATGCAATAGCATTCAAGACGAACTTTGCAAAAGAGTCCTACCACTTGGCAAAGTTTTTTTTTTAGTCGAGAGTACCACATCAGAACACAGACTTATAACTCACAAGCTTTAAATATTTGCCAAAAACTTTTCTTGTATTTTCCTGCCACAATTTGACACTTAATTATATAATGCAACAAAATTCGAACGATGGGTACATTTATTTAATAATTCCCAACTCGTATACGTTTCGAATAGCGACAGAATACATGCTAAGTGAACTGGAATAAAGTTAACGATCTAAACTGAACTTATTGCGTGTGACAATTAAGTTGAATTTCGAATACGTCACGTTCTCACTAAGCCATATCGCAACTCCAACAATGTGTGGCGGCGCGCGGCGTCTTATTCTATGATTATACCGCTCTCATGAGCGCACCATTCTATGTTAATATAAGTTAATTATGCATTTCGCGTGCGTCAAATAAGCTCGGTCTCGCTACCGGAATCCCGGAGATTGCCTCCGGCATTATACGAAAGAATAGCCCCCCCGCGCGATGCAGATCCGCTTTGTTTTTCTCGGTGGCTTATTAGGGTCCCGTGATAATTAACGTTTGATGTGGGGAAACGTCTTACGCTCGTCTCGTTTTTTCTCTTCTTCAACGGCGTGTTTTAGTTTATTTTTATTGTTTTGACGTTTCGATACATTCAGAATGCAGCATCTGTTATCAGATTTTAATTAAAAAAAAAACAATTTTTCACACGCAATATTTGTTTACAGATATAGAAAAATAGGCTTTATACTAAGCTACATTTGTTTTGTTTTACAAACTACAAACCAACAACAAATTTGCATAATTATATAGTGATGATACTATTTTAAATGATAACATTATCAATATCCATACACTGTATTTGTGTTAACGTATATTTGAAGTTAAAGGTAGTATATTAGGCTCACGATACGATTTAAAAGTCTTTTTTATTCTCAAATTTCACAAATTAATCATTAATGTCAGATGTAATAGCAAAGAAATAAATTCAAAATGATTAAATTGTAGTGTTAATACCTACTGTCGTTTATATATAGCAACTACAACAAAGTTGTTATAATTTGTATTTTCACTTAAAAATATTGCTTTCAAGCTGAAACGATTTTATTATTATTAATAGAAAAAGTGAGGAGACGAGCAAGTTGTGCGCCTGATGGTAAGCGTCACTCGTCACTCTATATAACCATAAGAACCAAATTATCCCAACAAACTCCGGGAGTCAGTTAGTTATTTTGAGGAGCGTGAAGTATTGTGGATCGTCTTTGCAAACGATGTTTCATCTTAATAATAATTAAGTTTTGTTTCATTTGTGGTTATATATTAAACAATTAGTTTCTTATTGTAGTGTGGGGCTTGTCACTGATATAGACATACAAATTTCGTAATTACGTCTTATGTTACTAAGTGTGCTAAATCTATATTTATTTCATTAGTCTTATAGGAACAAGTCGGTCCCCTGACTTTCAATCAACATACTTACCCATAATAGTACTTACTCAAACAATTATTACTTCTATTTGGTTTTGCGCTATTTTTTTTAGGAGATAAAGGGGCAAGATAAACAACTCCTGCTCCTGATGGTAAGCATTACACCTCCTCATAACAACACAGTGCCACACAGTGCGTGCTAGGCCCTGTGTTGCGCTCGTCACCCAGAGATATAAGATGGTTTATCTTTTTGCGCTGTAATTTCTCTAGCATTATTGCCCCTTAAACCGAAACATAGTAGTACTGAGAGACTACTGCTTGGCAACAGAATATGTAACAATGCAGTGGTACCGCTCCAGTCAGTCTCTGCAAGAGTCCTACCCCTCGTAGAACACCTATGTTAAAATTCTCACTACCGCTCATAACATTTCTTAACACTAAAATTCGATTTACTATTTGTACCAAAACTCCTTAACTCGTGTACTACGAACGCCAAAATGTATCTCAGTGACGCTCTCCAAAAATAGCAACGTATGAAACATCTCCCACGAGCTTGCGACCACAAAACTCCCCACTGTATAACGAAACCCCTTGATCTTCCCACGTAATAACGACAAATGTCTCGCGTACGTATGTACGTATTATAATAACGCCCGTCGTCCTCATTTTCTACTGAGCAGTCACTTGAATCGCCAAGCACGTGTAGTGTTCTCAAAAGTACCGTCTTAACTTGACGAGGGCACGAAAATTGCTCTTTCACTCGCCGCGGTTATTCTAGAGATTTTGGACGCCGTTGTAATATAACGATGCCACTAACTCGCACAGTCTGGTCAAATCCTCTCTTTTATGTTTCGAGAAAGAAACAGGCTGCCTGTTTTATTGTGAGTGATCGCTGCCGCCTGCCATGCATAGATGCGGAAACCACAATTTTTTATACATGTGAAATCTAATGAAGCAGGTCTTTTGTATTCTGCCTAGGGAAGGGTCAAAAAACTAGTTATTCTACCGTAAAGTAGTTGACTGCAAGCGTTATGTGTGCTCTGATAAAAAGGTTGATTTTTTCTGAAAATGACACATTTTATATCTTGTAAATGTTTATTTAGTTCATAATACTAAATTGTACTGTGTTGTAAAGATCTGCGTGTCGATTACCGTCAAGTTCCCGATGAGTTCGTCTCGTCATTTAATGCTTATAAAAAGCATGCAAACTAACATTTTAGATATGAGAACTTGTTGCATGTAGATCCATAATGTAACAACATGCTTTTTGCAAATCGCTCAAAGAATTGATAAGAATTACTCTGGCTTGAGGGACATAATGCATAAGAATAAAAGCTTGTACTATTAAATCCCATCCCTTGAAATGTTGTTAAACTGCTTCGGACGATTCCCCGGCCGGCTCGCTTCATTAATTAATGCTATTAGCAACAGCAAAAATAAGCTTCGTGTTAGTTGTACGATTGGGCTATACTATGAATAGAATCAAAGTCATCTTAGGGTGCCTGTCCATAGACGCGAAGCGGAGAAATGTATAAATATTAACCAATAAAATTGCATAAAATCTCCGCTTTATTTTTTATGAAATCTTATTAGTTAATATTTCTTCATTTCTCCGCTCCGCTACCTCGCTCAGCGTCAATGGACAGGCACCCTTAAACTGTTATGTGTATATTACAATAAAGTATTGATAAATCAATAGCACACATGATAAAACAAAATAACCCCTATGTTAACTTCCCTTAAATACACAGCGTTCATGCGAGTAACATTAAGTAATATTTCGGTGAGGTAATAATTGATGGTTATGCTTTCAAATCGGTATCATTATCGATGTAGTGGCGTCCCTAGTTCCGTTTAAGTATTTCACTCGCCCCCTACGATTACGCCCGGCTCGATAATAAGCCCAGCATTAAGCTGCCCTCGGTACGTTATTATTTAGCCGACGCACCGAGATTTATAATGACACCTCTCATACACCCGCCGAGTGTGTAAATCGGTATTATAATAGAGGCGTTCACATTATACGATGCCTATCTGTTAGGCATTGTTTACATAGGATATTTTCTTTGTCGGGTTTTTGTAAGTGGTAGGAATACTTTTCAGAGTCCTGGAATTTGCAGAGTCAACTCCATTAGAATACCTAATTATACTGCCAAGCAGTATAAAGCATTACTGTGTTTCGGTTTGAAGGACAATGTTATTAATAAATAAGTAATTACTAGGTATAGTGATAGATCTTATATGTCTAAGCAAAAGCGCAGTGCTGTACTAATTAGTTTTTGAAGTGGTATAGTCTAATAATATATTGTGTGGAAGTAATTTTGAAGTGGTGTGAGTGAGTCTAAAATACTGTGTGATACTGTGTTGCTATAGGAAAGCGTATCGCTAACCATCAGGCGTATGATTTTCTCGTCTCGTCACTTTATTTCCTAGAAAAAATCAAACTGAGGATCAGTTTCAGATTTTTTCTAGGAAAGAACTAACCTAACTTTGAAGTAACA
>DWHR010000211.1:0-10276 GCA_018248075.1 Eurytides protesilaus protesilaus
GTATATAATAGCATGACGCGCGCAAATGCTTGAATACGGGTAGGTACTCCAACGAATAGCCGGTCGTTTACCTTAAAGGCGGTGAAGTAAAAGATCAGCTGTTTTTAGGAAATGTTTGTTACGTATGTGTTGCAGGATTTCACAATATTCCTTTGTTAAAATGAATTGTATGATTCTTATGTCCAGTGTAGTACAGGTTTTATAAAAATAGCTAAGATATTTATAATAACCATGTATATACGTATTTAATTAAATTCAGAATAGAAAAAAAAATAAAAAAAAATAATTAAAACCATCTCAACCCTTAAGTACTGTTTTTCTGAATGATGAATCTAATTATCGAATATCACTTTAAAATTTAATTATAAATTACACTACACACCTCGAAAAGAGATCAAGACTAGTCTTCTTATGTCTCGGGAGTAGCAGTATATAATCGATTACAGATTAGGTTTTTGTAAAGTGATGAGACGAGCAAGTCGTGCGCCTGATGCTTAGCGTCACGCCTGCCCATAACAACACAGTACCACGCAGAGCATGCTTGGCTCTATGCTGCGCTCGTTACCCTGATATATAAATTGGTCTATCTCTTTGACCTGTAATTTCACTGGCATCATTGCCCTTTAAACCGGAATACACAGTAGTGCTTGCACACTATTGCTAGGAGGCAGAATCTGGCAATGCAGTTGTACCGCCCCAGTCGGACTCGGCAAGAGTCCTACCACTTGTTTTCTATTTTCAAAGCATTCAAACCATTTACGGTAACACGATACGTTTTTAAGTATCTATAAATATTACGTATGGGGTAGAAATTGTTTAATTCACAAGCGCGTCACACAACGGATTTTATTTTGGATTTTTATTCCCAATGTTTCCAAAAATCCAAAGCGTTCATTGACTCTGTATAGTCGACAAAATCCGTAAATAGTTTCCTTTTATAATCAAATAAATTATTCTTACAAATAGAAGAAGTGCTTTTTTAATAGTAGATAATGATGTTGATGATGATATATTTGGTTTGAAAACAAATATGCCAACATTGAAACAACAAAAACATTTTATACTTAGTATGATCTAATCTAATTGCTCACTTGACTTCTCTTCACCATTTTCTTAAGAAAATTTTAAAAGCATTATTACTACGATTTACGGGATAGATATGTTTTGAAGGATGGATAATTACGAAGGTCACTCTTTCGAAAAATTTTAAACCCGAAAAGCCCTATCTACAAACGAAATTTACGCCATGCAAACGGTGGATACTACCCAACTAGATTATTGCTTTCTGCATGCAATTGTGATACGGTGTAAAAAATTATAAAAATTAGAAACTAGTTACAATTTTAAGGCCCAACTTTCCCGTATTCTTTATCATTATCATTATTCATATTTAGTTTAAGGAGGCATGTAAACAACAAACTTAACCAATTTCACCACTAGAGCGGTGATGCACGCTTGATAGCAATCTCCAGTCTTTTATTTATACAGAATAAAATAAGTATTTGGTAGTGCATCGAGTTTTGTTTATACTTCAGTAGATGTTATATTATGTATACATATACATTTTAAAAGTGGTAGGACTCTTGCAAGGTCCGCTAGGGTGGTACAGACAGTAAAGTGTAAGTAGTGCTGTGTTCCGGTTTGAATGGTAATGATGCCAGCGTATTTACTGGGCAAAGATATGACACTTATATCTTTGTATGCGTGCAGCACAGAGCCAATCACCATGACGCTTTCCTATACATCTCCTAAAAAAATATTCATTGCAATAACATTGCCCGCAAAACGCTCTTTTTATCTTGGTCGAGGATTGGGCCAGGACCTACCGTTGGAGGTCCAGACCGGTTGACACTAGAACACAGTAGTACTTACACACTACTGTTTAGCGGCAAAATATCTGGTAATGCAGTGGCACCACTCTGCAAAATTCCTATCACGTAACTTGTAATATATACTAAGTGTATATATGTTGTAATTAATGTGACTGAGCATTGTTAATTTGACATTATATTTTGTGCTAAGTTTTGTGCATTGAACAGCAAAAGTTTATTGTTGATATTTAAATGACCTAATTAGAACATTGCTTTTTCCGCTTATATTAACCATACTCCGTTAAATATTTGTCTAAGCTGAATGTTTTACACTAAAGGATTTGAATATTTATTTTTCTTAATGTATTCTCTAAGCATATCTCCTGTGCTAAAGTAGATTTCTATGAATCCACCCAAATTCTAATAGAAGACATTCCTAAAGAAAGCATAGCGTTATTATAGCAGGACATAATCAAAACAAAATCAGCTACTGACTTTCCTTTTGAAGCATTTGGCAAAATTAGATGTTTCAAAAAGTAGATAACGTTTTACCTCGTAATGATGCAAGGTAAAAACATTTCCGCATGAAAAATATCTCAGGGAACTTCAGAGGGCAACATATTTTTTAACGAAGTTAAATTTCAACAAAGCGGAAACAACGTTTTCATGTTTAATAATTATTTATGAAACGTTTGAGTTTAGGACAAAACTGTCTACAGCAGGCGTCGCTTTTAGTTAGGAAGCACAAATAACGAATGGACTGGAATCATTAATTTCAGTTTTTGAAACTAAACATCCATTTGTAAAATTCTATATTTATCTCCTGTTAGCATAAATAATAATAGGATATGCAGTAATTATTTTATTCAGTAGGGTCCTATAATATGAAATCTACAGTCGGTTGTTTAAAAAACTACTGCGAAGGGTGCATGAGAAATAAGTTTAATAGTTTATATCAAAACGCGTACATGTATATATTACTCTAGTAGAAAATAATAAAAATGAAAGAGCAATATAATTGCCTAGAATTACGTCAATAAACTTAAATACATAAGACAAATCTGTTGCTGTTTTTTTTCCTTTGTATATAATTTTATTTGTTTTATGTAAATATTTATATGATGGACATTTTGAAATTAATTGACCTTAACACTTTAAAAAACAAAGGCCTAAATGATTTTTTAAAATTATCGTTGTTACTTTAGAATATTTTTCTTAATGTATCGCTGTTTCATATACGATAATTATTAACTTTGTTTGCAATTGGTTCATTATATAGTCGAAACTAACTTTCAACCTGTTTCGTAAAAGGTAAATTAGTTTATAATATGCAGTTATTGGTATTTAAGTAATTGATTGGCCCCAAAGCTGTGCCTTTCCTGATGTAGTCTCTACATCCTATGTTTTCCCCTTCACTATGTTTTATAAGTCAATTAAATACCTGAACATGTTGAACAATATAATAATATATATATCTCCATTAAGCATATATCTCCATTATTTTTTTATTTTCCTTATTTATTATTTGTCATAAATAGAAGTTGCAGAGATGAAGTGAAGAATTTTAAGCTTCAGAGATATGTATATATATTTTCACATAGTTTTATGTCCTTCTGCCTAGTTAGTCATATAACCATAGAGATTCCGACGAACATTTCCCATATTGCATACTCTGCTGTACACACTGCAAGTAACAAACTAAAAGTATATTGCAATCGAAATTGTTTGCGCAGGCAAAATGCGTAAGCCAAACTCCATACATTTAAGTATTATTTCCACATGGTTTGTCGTTAATACTACGAGCAGAAAATAACCGTCATGTTAATTCTCAGTAACAACCCTATGTACTTTGCATATAACTAACTTTTACATGCTTTTTTTTCACCGCATTCTCATCGATGTAAATTGTTGACAATGTATAACAGACTAAATGCGGAGGGTAGTAAATTCCAATCTATTTAGATCGAATGATGAAATGGGGACTTTCTGTTTGCGGAACATGGATAAGATTGTTAATCTTAACCGATTTTATTTATTAGCATCAAATGTAATATAGATACGAAATAAGATTGACAGCGCAGTTTCGTTTCGTAGCTTTTATCCATTTGGTCTACGGTTGGTCAATAGAACGAACTGAGGTTCCGTATCAAAAAAATTGCTATGTAGGTTTAGCATTACAGTTCACGCACACTAAACAGCGGATGTAAATAGTTATGTAGTTGTTATATATTATCTACAGTCTTCGTGTCGTTTAGTGCTCCGTTAATTCATATCTTGTGGGAACTTTCAGATCAAACTATTAAATGATTGGTCATAAAAATACAGGATACTTATAACATTATATAAAAAAATCATCACCAGCAAATAAAGTTAATTTATATTAAAATTGAGCAATATTAATTATTATATTAGTTATTTGATATGTGAAAAGCAACACTGGTACTGTTGCTTTAACAATGATATAAAAAGTTCTCAAAATCAGTTACTGCATTTGTTTTCTTAAGTTATAAATTCCATTTCAGATTGTCCAAAAAATACTTAGAAGAATTAAAAAGTAAAACAGTTTGTTGCTAACCGTCTCAATATTAAAGTCGCCCCCGGGTGGACTCGAACCACCAACCTTTCGGTTAACAGCCGAACGCGCTAACCATTGCGCTACGAAGGCGTGTGGTATAATCATTGAATATAAATATATAATAAAAATATATGACTACATATTTATCACTGATTTTTTAAAGCTGTAACATTATTTTCACTAGAATAAAATTAATGTGTTCGAAATTATTTATAGGTAGGAATCTTGCCGAGTCCGACTTTGGCGGTATGACTGGATTGCCTAGTATTTAAGTAAGCAATAAGAAGTGTAAGTTGTGCGCCTGGTAAACAACATACCTATAACAAGACAGTGCCTCACAAACCTGCTTGAACCTGTGTTGCGCTTATCATCCTGAAATTTAAGATGTTATATATCAATGCCGAGTTATTACATATAATTGCCCTTAAAACTGGAACACAGTAGTGTTAACACATTTCCTTGTCACTTCATTAACTGGAAACCACCACAGACGGACTATGTAAAATAATTCTACCACTTAGAAAGTCTATCTTTTCTGGGACAGCTGGTCCATTGCCTAGAATAGGAACTAACGCATTTATTTTCCACCTCGGTGCGATATTTATTGTTTAAAGTTACTTTTAGATAGACATGTTACTGTGAGTACTTTGTACTCTTCTTTGCGATGACTTGACTTATATTAATATCAAGACTGTTATATTATTATATCTATAGTTTACACAAAAGTTTTCATTGATTGTAATTCAATAGAGGAGAAACATATAAACCAAATCTGTTTTAAATATTTTAACGATAACCAAATAATACCATGCTCCTTGTTATAATTAAAATATATATTAACTGTAAATTTCATTCCTAATTATCACCTAATATTTTGATGTTTTTAGTACGCACTCCCGTCCTCCTAATCGAGTCGAGGTACGGTATGGATGAAAGGATTTTTATAAACCTTAAACGGCAATGTTTAAGCATTAGTGTTCATGGAACTGAGATGATTTTATTGGACCAATTAAATGTGGTATTGTATGTAGGACTTATTATTATTTTTAAGTATTTTTTTTCTTATATCAAAGAGCTGGCAATTGCACGGACCTATACAGAGTGCTAGTATAAAATATAATGAAACAAAAAATAAGATGACAAATTACAATTCAGCGGTTGTTCATAAAAATTACGAACAATTCGGCAGGTGCCTAAAATATCATAGCAGCTTGTTTGTATATTGGCATCAGTTGATAACTTGAATTCGAAGTTTTTCGTATGACTCCGGTAGTCGAAATAATGGTAGGTATCGTCCTGATAGTGTTTACTCTATGAAAAGATTTTTATACTTTGCAACTTATTGGTGTGAGTAGAGGCTGAATTATACGTGTAATATGTGAGGCTAGATTGTATTTATTTTTCTTATCCAGTACCATTATATAATATCATGCCTTTTTACTGTTTTATAGGTAGTTTTGCTTCGATCCCAATAAGTTTTATGATTTGAGTTTTCTAAGACAGACATAGGTTTATATCTATAATAGAGTAATATCATTACTATTAATTTATATATTGTAAAATGATTTACTAGTAGTACTAGACTTATGTCTACGTGAATGTGGCACTCACGCGCACAATTAATTTAATAAACCTCCCGAAACCTATAAATTTTCTTCAATATGGGATATAGTAACGCTCATCGTCATCAAGTCGTGAAGCTCATTAACTAAGAATAGATCAAAAGAGGTGCTAAATGGAAAATATATTTTTTTTATTTCTCTTTTGCAAAGTCCATCTGGAGTGAGTGGGTTACTGGAAATGCAGTGGGCATTGCCAGTTATTTAACCGCCGAATAGTAGTTGGTACATATTGCTGTGTTCCAGTTTGAAAGGCAAGAATGCCACCGTAATACTGGACATAGAGATATAACATCTAAAATATCTAGGTGACGAGCACAGTGCAATACCAAGCAGGTTCTGTGTAGCAGTGTGTTTTTATAGGCAGTCATGTCGCTTACCATCACTTACCACTTGCTCGTCTCATTACTTTATCTAATCATATAATATAAATAAAAATATAATAATAAAAAAAATTGTTGAATTATAGGTTTTTAGGTTACTTTTATTCTTAGGGAATTATCTTTCCACACGCATAATTTACGAAGTTATAACTTGATATGATCTAGATTTCTTATGTTTCTTTCTGACAAATTTAAAAATTACAATTTATTTTACGGCGTATGGGTATGCAGCTAATCAAATTTTATCAACTGTGGAGTTCAAAGTGCGTACCACCTTGTTTGTTACCACGAGTATTAGATTTATGTTTCCTATTCCGTTAAACCGATCGAAAACTCAAATCGTCCTAAGAAGATTAAACAAAATAACGAATGTATTAACCTTTGGAAAAGCTATTTTCCATTATTTTTTCAAAGGCTACCCAATAGTTGCCTAGTACGTTATTGTAAGAGTTCACCGTTTCGGAGACAATGGGACTATTGTGGAATCTGTTCAATCGCGCGTTCGTCTACAGTTAGATTTATCGATAAATGCTGGATTTTTCTTTATTTTTTTGTTCGAAATAAAACACAAGTAATAATTATTATAATATTTTTTTCATTGCTAGTAGTAGCATAGACTTTTAGCGAAGCTTTTCACTAAAAGATAATTTTAATGTGCAAGTCTATGGTAAGGTTTGTTGAATAAGTAGTCGGCAAAGATTAGACGTTGTCAAATGAATTACCCTATGTAATGGAAATAAATAAACTTTTTTTATCCAATAATTTAATTTAACTCTATTATTTCAATAATTAAATTATTAAATGACAAATACTTTTTTAATATTCTCTATTACTTTTGAATTGCCAAATTGTAATGACAACTTAAGTGTAAATTAAGGTAAAGGTAAAATATTATTTATGCTAGTAACTTTTCGTTTTTTAAACACCGTAATACATTTTTGGAAAAATATCTTGAATCAATAACCTTTCAATTTTTTACGGATCTACATTTTTTATGAGCATTCCATCATTTAATCCAAGACCCATTTAGCTCAATGAATAAAGATTTACGGTCTCCGCTTCGTTTCATTAGCCTGATTGATCACGTATCAAATCTAACCTATTTTCCCTGAATTCGATGCGATTCTATGTTTATTTTGTATAAGTTATAAATGACAAGAAAAACTATTTCTTTCTTTATTTTTTCCTTTTTATTACGTCTTCTAGTGAAGAATATAAATAGCTTGCAGTGTGGCAACTGAACTGAGAACTAGATTTAAATTAACATCATGCTATATAGCGTCCCATATAATGCTATATCATCACATCCTTATGCTTTGTAGTTTTTATTTTTAAAGCAGAATTTGGTATGAATATTTGGTACGAATAAAAGACTTAGCTCTTTTAATTTTTTTAGTAACACACCTGCAGCACATTTTACGACCTTCACAATTTTATTCGTACACAGTATGGATATGAATTGCGAACAAGTTAGACATACAATAGAGGTTTTTCCGATTGAAACACGAGCTTTTTAGAATATTATCGTATTTTTCAAACCATTATCTTACTTTATCATCAAGTGAAAAAAAAAGTGATGGTTCACTTTAAGCGTTTATGCGGGAAGCGAACTGCGAGATTGTGGTGTGAATATTGGAAATGTAGGTTTTAGACTTTCCCTTCTCCGTCACATCGAATTCTAGGTTCGAAATTGTAACGAGGACACGAATTCGATGAAATAAATTGCTTGTACTACTAAGTAATAAGTACTACTGTGTTCTATTTTAAAATACAAAGTTGCCAGCGTAATACTCGTAACTGCGCTTAGGGATAGAACATCTTAAATCTCTTTGTGACGAGCGCAGTGCGGAGCCACCAAGGTTTTGTATATTTATAAGACTTGCCCGTCTAATTTAATGCCGAAAAAAAAACAAATAATTTAATAATTTCTCACATTAAACTGACATTCAATTCTTAATCTCCTTCAGCGCGTCAATGTAGAAAGAAGATTCGAAGATAGCTTTTACATAAATTTCTGTATTGAACTATTTAGGGACGTTTTCGCTTCGATGCCCTCTCAACCGATTGCTCATGGGCCTGTGCAGGTTTGTTTTTCACATTCAACGAGCCACAAGCAACAACGAAAACAAGCAACGCAAACGATTTTTGTAACGACGACAGACGTGAATTTACCTATGAAGCGTTCGGTTTATTTTAGAAACGGAACATGGAAGGAAAATGGAAACAATTATTATATTTTTTGTTGACTTTTGAAGATACAAGCGGATATCAATAAATCATTTATTTATTGTCATGTATATCAAGTCGGTTCAGAAAACTTTAAAAATTTTATATTGTACTTTTAAAATGCTTTGAATTTTTTTTTAAATTTCCACCAAATAAATTGTTAAAAGAGCAAATTATTCTTTTAAAAAGACTAATTTTTCAAGGTTCAGTTTTTAATTAGTTTCGTACAAAAATTCAATAGTGTCTGACTGGAAATGTTTCTACACAATAAAGTTACAAGAGACGCAGTTAAATGGAGTTACAAGGAAACTTAAGTAGAACTCGTAAGATCTTGGTCGCCATTTGCATCTAAGCAACTACAAACTAGTTAGCTCTGGACGTCTTTTATTACAAATAAAACTTTTAGTTGAGCAACATATATCAGTCATGTTGTAAAATGTTTCAAATTAAATCTGAAATAGCCGTGTAGTACTTAACGAAGTACTACATTTTTCATTTTTTTTATAGTAAATACAATTACATGATTTTTAGTACTTGTATATCTTTAGACAGGCTCTTTTGCAGTCAGTAAGGCATTACCTTATATTCTGCCACTAAGCAGTAATGTGTAAGCATAACACAATAGTGTTCCGATTTGAAGGGCAGTGATGCTAGCATAATTACAAGGCAAAGAGATACACCATCTTATATCTCTGGGTGACAACCGCAGCGCAGAATGTTCTGTGCAGTCCTGCGTTTGTTGTAAGCATTAAGTCTGCTCATAGGAAGGCGCGACATTAATCATTAGATGTACGTCTTGCACAGCTCATCCCTTTATATTCTAAAAAAAAGCAATTACATAAGGCATACAATTACAGGAGACCAGTATCACACCTTAGCGGACGTTAGTTCACGTTGCATAAAGTAGATAGGGATTCGATAAGGATGTAATTCCAGAAAAACATTCCAGTGTGTTTGAGAAGTAATGCGGCCTGAATAATTTGAGGTATACTGACTTATTTCTTGTGGTAAGCAGCGAATTTACTGCATACCACCCGTACCTTAGTACGACAATGGACTGAGTAATTAAATTTTAATTTTCATATAAAATAAAAGATTTCATCGTAATTGTAGCTATTAAAAAACAAAAAAGCTAGAAGATAATAGTTATAATGCAATCTGGATAAATGAAAAATTGAATAATAAATATTGAAAAATTGCATTAAAAAAACAGGATAATTTTCAACGCGTAATGAAAACATTTTCTATCACGAAACCATAAATTTGGTATATAGGAATTCAAATAATTGTAAAAAATAGCGACAGTTTTTTTCCTTTCTTGAAACAAAATTCATTTTATAATTCTGAACTCATTAGTTAATATGTTTAATCTGCAATGCCATCATACTACTGTGAAATTGAATAATTTTCATTAGTGATTACCTTTTAATGGTCGTACATTATTTTCAATACTTTCTTAATCTATTAATTATTTAGTTAAAATTTGAGCAATTTACATTATTGTTCCATTAGGTCCAATCCTTTTGGGTCCATTAAACGGGTTCAGTGGTTTGTCGTTTCTAAAAGGTTGAACTCTCTGAATTGCTTAGTGATAATGATTTTTAAATTAGATTACTTGACCAAAGCGAAAACAAATTTAGTTTGTAAAATTAAATATATAAG
>DWHR010000212.1:0-10271 GCA_018248075.1 Eurytides protesilaus protesilaus
CCTTTTAACTCTCTTTTTATTTAAATAAAAATTGTGTTTACAATTCATAATTAGGATCTTGAAATATGATGATCTCTTAATAATAGTACATTTTTTTTGTATCCAAATTACTAAGGAGACAAGTAAGATCGATTCTAAATGGGAGACGACACACTTGCCGATATGTACGATATAAAAACGTCCAGCTATATTTGTACCTTACTACCGTTAAAATTATTATTAACAGTATGATACTTCCACAGACGAACTCTGCACAAAAGTCCTTTCAATAATAGGAATCTCTGGATGATCAGCACAGGGAGGAACCAAGCGATTTAAAGTACATAACAATTAAAAATACTTTGAGATACTGTGTTGTTAAGAGAAAAGGTGCCTGACGAATGAACGACTTGCTCGTTTCATCACCTAATTCAAAGTTCAATTTCCGGGCGTTAGCTTCTCATTAAAGCAATCTAAGTTAAAATCCTGGTGCCGAAACCAATTGCTGATCCCAGTCGCTAAATCAGTACCGTCTGTTCGGAGGATGCCAATATACATGGTATATACATACATAACTAAAAGAATAATTATTATTTGCTAGAATACATGAATAGTAATTTGAAATAACTTTCTGTTTCGATAAAAGTGGTGTACATTTATATATTAACTGGTTTTTATTTATTTAATATAAAAAATCTGATTTCACAGTTATCAGGTTTTAATAACGCAGACCACTCTAAAATAGCGCTTAATGGATTAAAAACATGTCGATTTATTTCTCGCAATAAACTGGAAGTTTTTAACATTTCATGTTCATTGAATTTTGTAGCTGCCGTTAAAGATTTATGGTTTTCGCATGGTCTTTTAACTGGATTTTTTCAATTTATTTTTCTACCATACTATGTTTGAAAATTTTTAAATGAAACTATGTAATTTAAAAAAAAGTCAAAATCTTCTTAAAAATAATCGTTCCCATTTCAGTGAAACATATGTATACACGGACATTTTGGAGCGTGATATATTGATATTTAAATTATATGCTATCAATATTAATTACGAAACGTTCTTTTGAATAAGAAAGTTACTAATACGAAGATTAACTTAAATAATAAATTATAATTTTCTATTATTAAACTGTGTAAAAAGGAAACAATAAATGATTTCCTTTTATTAAGCTTCTGTGCGTAGTATTATTGAGAACTAAGTTGGTATAAATAATTAGATATAGAAAAAGGTAAGACACTTTCTATCATTAGGATTTAGTAAATGTGTAAAAATTAATGTCTTAATAAATTTATAATACATCAAAAAGTTATGTTATTTCAACATAAATTGTAAAGTAAATAATTAATATAAGTGATTTACGTATGACTTTGTGTTACCCAATTTCAGTTATTAACAACCAACGAAATTCACAAAAGCAGACTTTCTGTTTACAATCGACATTGTTTGCGTTTACAGACCGTTCATTTTCCTACACGCATGATAAACGGTGAACGATGAATTCCAAATTAGAATCCTTTTTCAACAAAACACCAATCAACTTTGTTTCGCCAACGAGAGAGCTCCAATTTGTTTGCATTCACAATGAAAAACAAACAATGAGAATGCAGGTATTGTTCGGTTGTCAGAAATTAATTCTAGTTTTAACAAGGCAAGGAGTGTTTATGTTTCTAATTGAACTTAATTAAAAGACATACAGTAACACATTGTCTTGAACAAACACAATAGTGCCAAACTATGCTAGGTTCCGCGATGTGTAAGGAACCAAAAAGTACAAAGTTTCTGTCCCAAACTTCTTTGGAATCTTTTGTGCTGGAAAAAAGAAATGCTTGCTTGTACGATTTTACAGAAGAATGACAGGTTATGATAATTGATACTATTATCAATGCCCCTTCGTGAATTCTGCGAAGGGATATACTACTAAATGAAAATTTTTGTTTTTTGTATTTTCACTGATGAGTGACGTAATTGTGTCTAACTGAACCCCAACGTATTTTACAGACATGTATGGATGTGGAAATCATATAACTGCTAGCTTATTTGCAACTATTTCGCTATTTCCTTTATTATATCAGTAGTTAGTTATGATACAAGCAATGTCTTTATCATTGGCGGCATGATAGGGAATAGTCGTATTAAAGTTAAATAATTTTAACTTTAATACAACTATTAATAACATTTTTTTAATTAATTATATATTTTGACTTAAGTTTTTTATATAATTATATATTTTGATTAAAGCAAACTATAGTATAAAATCTATCTTCCGTTTTATTTAGTTTATTGAAATATACATATTTATTTAAGATTAGAGCTAAACTAGAGATTTGATGAATATAGTGTGTTTCTATAATTATTTCTAAGAGATGACAATTAATGCAATTAGAAAAAAAGTGAACAAATTACAGCGACTTTGATTAGGTCCAAAGGATTGAGGAGGACGTTGCTTACTGACAATCATGGAAAAAGTGATGCCTAGTGAGTTATTTTTACTTGAAACAAATAGACGAGACAAGCAAATCTTACGCCTTATGATCATTCTTTAACACGTTTGCCTAAGTAAAAATAGCAACAAACATTATTTTAATTTACAACAGTTCAAAGCTGATTCGCGGCGCCCTTCATCTAGAGATATAAAATAGTCTATCTTTGTGCCCAGTAATTACGCTGGTAACTTTGCTTTTTAAATGAAACACAGTAATACTCCTTCTACAAGAAGATAAAATTCGACCTACGTTTTTAAATGTAAATTTTCCAATAAAGAAATTAAATTTTTCCCATTACCTATCTGTTGCAAATCCTAAAAGTAGAGTTAAACTGTATGACGTTGTAGTTCAACCTGTATGACTCGTCTTAAAGGTTAAGAGGCGCTTAAAAATATGGGTATTTGTGCACAGTGAACAAATAGCCAAATTTTTAAGCGCTAGATATTGAAAGATATCACTAGGATAAAATAAATAAATAAAATATACAAACAGATATGCTATTTAAAAAAAAACTACAATCTGTTAAGTCTCATAAATTAATCCGCATTTTCGCTTATAAACTTTAATATCCCCTTATTTTATTTGATATCACGACAAATTGGGAATCGCGATTCCCAGTAAGGCGACAAATCATAAAAAAAAACCTTTAAAGTGTAGGCAATATAACAGCTGGATAAGTTGATCATAATAAACTATTTGAAAGTGAGAATAATATCAGTGACCTATTTATACTTTTATGGTTTTCTGTACCCTAAAAAGATGTGTATCAAAACGTAAACTTTTTAAATATTCAAATATTTATTGTGACATTTCAGTTTATATTTCTACTTAAGCATTATTGGTATCTAATTTTTACAAATGATCAAATGATGAAAAACCAGGAGATAACTGGGTGAGACCTATAAAAACGAAGTCGACTTAGTGCTATCAAATTGTCCCCATCTGTTTAAAAATATATAAGTACTGAACATCAATTACCCTTCAGATCACAGGCCAGTAAGACCTACAATATTATATAATACACATTTTCAGAAAAATATCAAGATCGAAGTAGACCGTTGTACTTGTCATTCGTCGATTACAAAAAGCAATCAGCAGCAAATTTTAAGAGTTTCCTTGATATAGTTATGTGATACTAAATCTAGTATCACATAACTATATCAAGGAAACTCTTAAAACACAGAATATGGAAAACAAATATATAAGAATAATCAAAAGCATAAATAGGAATAGCTAGAGACAAACTAGAAACAACCGGTTCTTGGTTCTCCGTAATGAGACATGTAAGACAAGCGGATCCACTATCACGTATAATATTTACAGTCACAATCAATAATTAGCAAGTTTGACTGAACAGAATGCAGCATAAAAGTAAAAACGAAGTACTTGAGCCACTTACGTTTTGCCGACGATTTGGTGGTAATATCAAAAAAAGGAAAAGAACTACAACAAATAATAGGTCATGACATAAAGCTAGCAAGCTAGCTAGCTAGATAACGGTTATTGAATTTTTATTGCAGAATAAAAATTGTTTTTCTGCGCAAACACTTAAATTGTTTTCTATATATTTAATTAGATTGTCGTCTATAACGTTAAACAAATGCCTCTACGATGTGAACATGATAGAACAATTTAAAAAAATGTCTCCGGTTCACTGCTCTAAGATCCACACAGCATTCATTATACCATTTCATGTATATATTAATACATTAGACCCTTTTACAGCCTATATGCGCACGGAAGATGCTGAAATACGACAGGTTGCATAGACGAGTGTGTGTATAATTATACACAGCAGATATTTTTATATCAATTTAATTTATTTAAAGAAAATTATTAAATAAATATTATATTCAGAAATAAAATAACATTTTTAAAGGGAAATGTCAATTGTTTACGCTTATACCATTAATGTGAAACATGTTGTTTGTCAAATCATAAATATTGCATTTAAAAACTGTATTATGAAATGTAAAAGTAGTCTTCAATAAAAAAAACCTTCTTTGTTTAAATTTACGACTACTAAGCGATCGCAATTACTATTAAAATAGATAAGGCTTCACAATTTTATTTTGAAACTCTAAAAATAAAGTCGATTTAAACCAATTTTCAAATGCGGTTACAGAGTAACCGACAGCCTTGTTCTAAAATTATCTGTGTAAACGGAGTGTTACAATAACAGTATATATGTATATCGACGCAAAAGGTACTATTTGAGTTTAATGAATAGAAATCCTCTTGATTTTATCTCGTCTCTTAACTACACAACAGAATATTAAAGTAAGTTTTCAAATTTCAAACTTTTCAAAGTTTTGTGTTTGTTCACAACACCAGCACTAGATCAGCTGGCCGACGTCAATAATCTGTAAATGAAAAACCATACCTCCAGAGAGTTAAGCGGTTCTCCGAAGGTTATTCTGCCGCCTCGACGCGTGCGGACAGTAGTCAATAAATGCCAATGCATAAACCATACCATATGATTTTAATATAGCGACTACGGTTAATGAACTCTTTAATGTTGTGACGCAATAATTTTAGTGTGGAGTCTAAAACTTTCCTTTTTTATGTGAATTTTGTATGTTTTTTTTTTCATAGTTTTAATATTTGATCTTTAAAAAAAATTACACACACGATCTACATAAAATACAATATTCGGTTCATTCGGTTTAACATACGCTTTTTGTAACACACGACAAATCGATCTAGTAATTTTATGGTAGTAAACAAAACTGCCTCCTTAAATATTAAAACTGACATGTTTTCTCTTAAGTGAAATTACTTTAAAATATTTATGTAGACATGATGTTTTTCTCATTTTTATTTCTCTATGAAACTAATACTAAAGTTCACTCAAACAACATTACGGACAGAAGCTAGTAT
Source organism: Eurytides protesilaus protesilaus (assembly GCA_018248075.1). Taxonomy (NCBI): domain Eukaryota; kingdom Metazoa; phylum Arthropoda; class Insecta; order Lepidoptera; family Papilionidae; genus Eurytides; species Eurytides protesilaus. Next base: position 5,349 of record DWHR010000212.1, read on the forward strand.
CATAAATTTATATTATGCTATTGTATTAGCATGAAACAAAAAGATGATACAATATATGTTTTATTGTATCTGTTTTATTTTCTAGGCGCTCTCACTAATTTATATTAGCTGATAGCTGACTCTATAAAAGATATTTGCATTATTCATTTCTCCGCCACGTCTGGCACTCCTTAAGAAGTTTTACTTTCTTCGTCAGGAAAAAATGACAATGTACTTTATTATATTCTATCTAGTTTATATAACTATAGAATATAAAAGTCACATCAAAGAATTATTTATTTTTGTAATTAAAATTATTTGTGTAAATTATATCTTATATCTTCAATTAATATAGGCGGTACAGAAAATAAGCAATTTGATCTCCTACCGTTTAAAACTAATCAGTTGGCATTGCCCAAACATCTTGTCTAATGAAATATAGATGTTTTTTTTTGTAGCCTCACGATCTTGAGGTTGCATAAGTGTTTATTTGCGATTTGAGCTGTATCAAAACTGATAAATAATGGTTGATATAATGAGTAATTCACTAACACCTGCGTAAAAAAATATAATTAATAAACTTAAATCTAAGGATACAAACATTTCAAAACCTTATGGTAAGTTCATGTTGCATAAACTGGACCAAAACAAATAATTAAAAATTTTGCGACGCATTTAGGTCGTAAATATACAGACACCATTTCGATCTATCAAATCATTTTATAGAATATATTGATATGAGTTTTAGACTCACCTTAATTATTTTAAATACCACCACTTTTATAAAAAGCTTTTTCATTGATTTGTGAACAAAACTGTGTAAAAAGTTTTAAAAATCTACTTCCTGTCAAATTATGCTATCAAAAAAGATACGCAATAAAATAACTTTAGTGTTATCTGCTTTTATATAACTATTCTGTGTTGATTTAGATAAAAGACTATTGAAACTTTTACGGTCCAGGAAATTGTGTTGCTCCGGGACGAGATGCGGCTTCCTGTCAAGGCCTTTCTGTATTAGAATTACGATCAACCGTTTCGTTTTATCTAATGCTGCTATTAAATATTTAGCTTTCTAAAATATAATATTAACATAAGATATTAATATGATATAAAAAAATTAATGTCGATATACGATACTTAACCGATGCCTTTATTGTTGTATACCAGTTTCACATTAATACTTTTCATGTAACATAGCTTACTATTTTAGTATTGAAAATGGCCCTACCCGACGGTGATATTGATCCGGTTACTTATAGGTAGTAGAATCTAATTCAAATGCATTGTTCACACAAGAACAACTAAATTTAATACGACTTCATTAATTCATTTATGACCACTTGAGGTTAAATTTGCTAAACTTATGTTTTTTGTAAAAAATTAGACTTAACAAAACATCAAAAGAAATAATAAAACCACGAAACAATATTAAATTATAAGTGACTTAGTACCACTGCATTGCCAGTTAGTTTACCGTCAAGCTACTAATACTTACCTTATCATCTGTATTAATAGAATATTAAATAATAATACAATGAAATCATGGTATCAACTCCAAGGAATGAATAATTATAAAGTAATTAAAGAGTATATGACACGTTCAAGAAACTATTATAGTAATAAAGACATAAAATGCGATAGTTAAATGTTGTTCTTTGTAAATACAAAAGTTTGTATTATTGTATGTGTATATAGTATATTATTTCTAACTACGCTACAAACTTACTACAGACTTAAAAAACTTAGATCAAAAATTACCGATAAAAATTGAATATAAATATAATTGACTGCAGTTAAGGACGATTAAAGCGGTCTGCTGTACGAACAATTTTATTATTTTTTTATCCAAGGAGGAATGAAAGAGAAACCTTGTGATTGATATGTGATAACATATCACATTTATTCCTTGTTATATATATTGTTACAAATATGAAAGCGTTTTTGTCGGTTTGATAATTTCATAGTTTTTGCTTAGCTGCAACGGCACTCGAACATAGACCGATATTATTTTTTGGCCTAGAATTAAATTTGGTGTGGAAAATGACATAGACTCTGTTTTGATCATACGAACGTAAAAGCTAAATAAAAATTGCCGGCTGAGGATTTCCCAATTTAATACTAATATTAACGGAACAATAAAAAGTACATTTACATTTATAACCATATATAAAGTTTTTTATAAATATTGTGCAGATTTATTGAAATTTTATATTTATTCGAACACATATACCATAGTATTCTTGTTTTAATGGATTAAGAATTTTAAGTGTAAATACTCTACAAAAAGTTTTATTACTGGAACAAATTTGATTTTTGAAAAAAGAAACAAAAACACAAATTACTCCGGTCCTTTCTATTCTAGGCATTTAAGAGTAACTAACGATCGGCTAGTAGACGAAAGTCGATCAAAGTAAATTTACTTTCAAACTATTATTTTCTTTATGCGTCGTATAATGAAGTTTTTTTTTAATGTGACATTCATGATATTTTACGTATTTGACAATGATAGTATAAACTTAAAAATTGGTACTTTCTTTTATTCAATGTTGGCTTGGATTTTATTAATGACAAAAATATTAAACTGTTAACACTCCCCTACAATATACACTTTAACATTGCCAAATTTTAACTTCTTCTTGTGTGCACTTTATTCAAAATTTCTACGTAAGGTTAATGAGATGTGACGAGGGCTGAACCAAGCAAGTTCTGTGTGGGGTGCCCTGTTACCATGGAAAAGCGTGTCGCTTAACCTGAGGCACACAACTTGTCAATTTATGTCCCAAAAAAAAACCACCACGATATCTTACACCTTAATCCATACCATAACCATGAATGTAAAAAGTATTTGAACTCGAATTAAATATAATATTTAATATTGTTTTAAGCAAGAAAAATCATATTTTTATGTTAAAATAAAAATAGAAAATAGTAGAAAAAGAAAAATGTGTAAATATGTGTATACACCCGCAGTTGGTTACGTTCTCCTTGAAATAAAGAATATTATTCAAGTGATATATCTTGGTTACATACAATATTTTCTCTTTGTTACTGGCCGTAGTGTTGGCACTAAATAATGACACAACTACGCTCGACAAATTTGTAAGCACAAAGCAACAGAAGTAAAGGATATCAGTGATTCAGTGAACAGTGTACTTATGTACACACTGTGTTTACAACAAATATTATTTAATTTTGATACATTTACAGTATCTCATTTATTTATCGCAACACGAATACTAATTTAATTACTAGATAATTATTAGATAAGGTGAAGTGATAGGCAATTCGTGCAAGAGATAGTAAACAACAAGGCTGCCCCTAACAACATTGTGCCACAAAGAACCGGTTTGGCCCTGTGCTGCGTTCATCACCCAGAGATTTGAGATGCTCTATTATTATGCCCAGCATTTATGCTGGCATCATTGTCGTCCACGGCGGAACACAGCAGTGCTTACGCACTACTGTTTAGTACTTGAATAACTGGTATTGCATTGGTATTTTATGTAATATGACATCCCATTATAAAAACCTTTAAAAATTATTTATAAATACATACCTCACTTTATATTTATTCATGTTAAGACAATAGTATTTTTTTCATGTAAATATTGGTAATTACTTTGATTAGATCAGATATAGATTAAAGAAAATGAAATATAAAAGTTCTATCCTAATGTATGTTATAAAAATTCATTCAACTTAATGTCTTTAATGGCCAATGTCTGTTAGAAATATGAAAGTCTTAATACATGCCATTGAAGAAAAGCGAAAACGTTTAAGGAGCTTTAATAGCGATCAAACATCCCAGTCAAACAAAACGGGGAAAACCTACAAAATTTTCAATTATGAACGACATTCATTTCACATCAAAATAAAATCGCAATTAATTGAAGGCTACTTCTTAATTCTATAATTTAAATAGTTTGCATTCTGGAGAAGTTCCCTTAGGTACTCATGTCGCCGTTAATATTATAATGTTGTAAGCACATAAAAATAGGTTCCTATAAAAATAAAAAAGCGAAGCCGTCGGATGTTTTGATAATAAATTGTTATTCTACCAGAGTTATTGTAAACAGTTGAGTCATTATCCATTGCATTGATAGAAAAATAGTTTCGTTGGAGTTAGCATTACAGAGCGTGCACAAATAATAAAATATATTCCAAAAAATAAAGTAGGATATAACTCGAATACGTTATATTCGAATAGTGAAGACAAAGCATCAACGGTGCTAGTTGTAAACAGATGTAGTTTTAGTTATCACAGTTAGGTGTAGTAATAGGCAAACTAATCGACATCTCTTTCTCAAGCAATAATTGTATATAAAAACTAAGCAGAGCAAGCGATATAAGCATAATATGGACATTAATTATGCGTGTTTGTACAAGTTGATATTCGGGAGGATTGCAATCCAATGGTAGTGTATACGGTTTTATTAAGCGATTGATTATGCAATTTTGTTTAAATCTTTTTCTGTATTTATGATAATTGTACGAGAGGAATTATTTTTTCGTGCATGACTCTTACCGAATTTAACCCAAAGTTAAAATTATTTTTTAGCTAGTTCTCTCGTTCGGTTGAACACCAATTTGGATTCCGCGCTTAGGTCGTCGTTAACATAAATCCTTTGTGGTGCGTCACGGTAGCCCTCCGCCTTCAGCGCCTTCATAGTCCACGCCGCCGCAATAAAATCCTCCTTGACACAGCGGTTGATGAAACCCACAATTATGGGTTTGTTTTTGGGGTTAGAAGAGGGTATTCTGGATATATAATTTATTTGCGTTCTCGTTACTACGTAGCCCGCTTTTATGCTTAGTTTGTCCACAACATCATATAGATTTTCATCTTTTATAAAAAGTATACCTATGATTCCAATATTGTTAAGACGTGATCTTTGTTCATTGCTAGATAGCTGAGTTTTAATTAATCCCTGAGTGGTTTCTATT
>DWHR010000213.1:0-10253 GCA_018248075.1 Eurytides protesilaus protesilaus
ACAAAACTTTCCAAAACAGCTTCATGTTGGGTCAAAGTTTAAGGGAATAACACTCAAATTATCCTACGAAAATCACTTTAAAAGTTATTCACTTCACAGAAACACAGAGCAACATCAAAACAACAAAATAAATATTTGCATCCCTCTCAACAGAACATTAATGAACGGAACAATATTGAACAATAGGCACAAAACAATAATATAACATATTTCAATCACAAAAAAAAAACTAAACCAAATAAAAACTTTTTTCAAAACTTTCGCGAAAGTCCATGCCGTTACTAGGAGGCGAGCGGCAAGAAAAAAAAAACAAAACAAGCGATCCGCGGGTCAAAATTCAATGGCGGGAATTATTGAAAATAGAACGAAAGAAACAAAAGAAAAAGCGGGAGTGTTCCTTTTTCAAATTCGAAAGAGACTTGGAAACGGTCGTGTTCGGGCGAGCGACCGCGCGCACGGAAATACAAAACCAGACTGGCTTGCTTTTAAGTCGTTTGTAAGTATTCCATAGGATTCTACGTAAGGGGAAGGGTCGCAATGGAGGGCGCGTAAAATGCAATACAAGCACGGGTTCATCCTCAAAGCCCTAACCACGGGTTACAACAACTGTACTGCACTCGGAAATGTCAAGGCGAGATTTTATTTCGCCACGCAACAGAGACGGATCGCGAATTTGTTGGGCTCTGGAGCCTATTAATTATTCAACTAATTGTCATTTCGTTCAGAAACTGTTTTTATAATCATACAGATATACGTCCAAATTCGTGGGGCCCTGAGACCTATTAGTTATTCAACTAATTGTCATTTCGTTCAGAAACTGTTTTTATAATGATATAGATATACGTCATAAGTAGTCAAAAGAAATTGACAATTAAAATAATATATTTATATTATACTGTATTGCCCACGGCTGCACGCAGATTTTAATACCGATTCTATACTTCTTTGCTAACTAAAAGAATAGCAAACCAAAAAAACCTAAATATATAATGGTAATTAAGAAATAAGAATAATATGATAATTTGGAACAGATAATATCTCGCCGATAGGAAATATTGTTCCTGCACTTTTGATTATCAAATGTGCTTTGTTATTTTAACAATAACATAACAAGACAATGACATAACAAGTGCTGTAGTAATTTTTCAATCTTATATTGTTTTGTTAAACGCTTATGCCCTGGGCCTATTAATTATTCAACTAATAGTCATTTTTGTCAAGAAACTGTTTTTATAGTGATACAATTTAAATAATATATTTATTTTATACGAATTTATATTTAAGTACAATAAATACGGAAAAATATTAAAAGCTATATAAAAACAGTAAAAAAGACATGTTAAATACTAGAAATAAGAATAAGTTTCTTACACCTAGATTTCGTCTCCAAAAGGTGAGCAAATCATTAATGGGCCTGAGTATACGCATATATAATAAGATCCCACAAGATATCTAATAACCTAACCTACCACTTGGATCTTTTAAAACTAAAATTAAAAACATTTTGTCACAAAAAGCCTATCACACTGTCCAAGAGTTTCTGGTAGATCAAAATGTGTGGAATTAAGTTAGTTGACTCGTATGTGGGATAGCTAATCTATTGTATTATTAAATATTGTAGCAGCATTTTAAAAGAGCAACTGTTGAGTTTTTTGCCGGCTCTTCTCAGCAGAGCTGCATTAGGAGCCGGTGGTAGCTTCCCAACTAACTAATATGTAAAAATGACTATTCGAAAGTGCTTGTATAGGCCTATTTGAATAAAGATATTTTGATTTGATTTGATTTGAATAAGTATGGTTGTAACCTCAAGAGGCTTGTGTTCGGTGTGATAGACGGTAGACATTTAATCTAAGCTGCCGTACCTTAGGCGAGTTTAATGCTCGACACTTGCGGTAACGGGAGATATGGGCTTGGCGGGCCGGCGCCCTGAGCGACACCGAGATTGAGCCTTACTATCTATACTTGGCAATAAATCTCTTTCCGTAGTCACTATCGAACATATTCATTAGCCTTTAAAGCACAATTTAAACGTAAAACATCAGTCGTTAAAATTATTCTAATGTTATCATGTTTTAATTGAATTTAAGTTCGTGACGTTTTGAACACTTTACAGAGAACATGGTCATGGGATAAACTGAGATTATTTACGTTCTAAAGTCATAGTTAAGCCGGGTTACCTTAGAAACCTTTTTATTCAGGTTCGACTGAGGAAGAAAGAGCTCATGGTATCTAAAGATCTACATCTCGTGAGTCTTGAATAAAAAGCGCTTGAGAAACACGACAGCACTCTTCTTTATTTATTTACAATAAGAGCTTGTGTATTCAAGTGCGTCCTCAGTTTAAGATAATCATTTTATTCATGGTTGCATTTGATTCTAACAAACATCATGTCGTAAATGTTTTAAATTATGAAAAAACAATAAATGATCCTAAAACTCTACATAAAGGATCATTATAAATAAATATAATAGACAATCATATTAATGTTCGTGTTTGTGACGACAAAATTATTATATTTCTTCAAGATGCAAAAGCGTGATTGAATACTCGCTGACACCCCGTGCCTTGTACTACGAATTTTCCTTATCGATAAAGCAAGCAATGTGACGATATCTGGTTGACTGCGGCCTGCTCCATTTATTGTGCAAAATAAATTACAGTCGTCAGATTTGTACCTCGGGTTTCTTATTATATATATCGTATACTTAAGTTAAGTTAGTATCCTGACAAATATGTAAGTGTTATATTATATATCGATGCTGTTAGCCACACATAGTGTCACTGACCAATTACGCTATGGTTTCCCCGAACTAATCTATTTAATTATATCTTAAAGACCTGAAATATATCCCAGACATTTAAATATACGAACAAGAGAAAGTGCTTCAAAGACCTCAATTTAATCTGCTTAACTAAACTAACTTTAAAAATAGAGAGAGAACCTGACAGCTAGTCATACGGCAAAGAGCAAATTTAACTTTTTATCTTATTATTTACCTATATGAAAAATAGTTATAAATATTACCCGTCACTATAAAGCACTTAACATACAGTTTCAATAAAAGTTGTATTTCATTGTCAACTTTTAACACTTATTCGGACTTTTATACTTGATATGTCATTGACATATAAGAAATGCATACATATGTAAGTATCATAAAGAGAGGTAATTGAACTTTACATATTTCGATAGCTAAAAAACAATTATCAAAAAGAAAAGATAAAGTTGCAATACATTACTGACTATAGCGGTTGTATATGGTCTATTTACAGAAATTTTATCATGTTGGAAGTCTTAATCAAATTGAAGTTCAATTGAACGTTTAAAACAAAACTGTCGGATAAGTATATAGAAAATTCATTAAACTGAGATAACAAAGGGATTATTCAGTGTATTCTCGGTGCAAACTTCGTTTAGGGAAACCGCAGCTTAAGTCCAACCCCTTTCATTACGCGTCAAGTGTAAGTGAACTTTCCGATTCCAATAATATGGTATGAAATGCTATGATGGTGCGCTTGCCTTGGCTTTAACAGATAAATGAATTTCTACTCATTGACGATCAATCGAGCCGGAGCTATCAGTGTTTTGCCGCCTTATCTATGGGTAACAATTTCTTGGCGGATTTATAGTGGAGACGGGCGAGGAAATGGGGCAAAGATGGTTAGTCTTGTCGAAAGTAAACGCTTACGTAGATAATATAGGTGCCATTATTGAAAACCGATATCCTATGGGCAAGAATATTACGTGCCCACCTCGCATCGCTACTCTCAGATCTGTTGAAATTATTGAAGGGGCTGAGATTTTGAAGACAGTTCATAAGTATTTTTAGCAGCGTATACTTCAACTTGTGGTAATATTACGAGTATTATTTTAACCGCTAAACTAAAATTGTGGACTAGAAATTGACATGATCACCATCAATATAACCATGAGTTTAATTAACGGGCCACATATATCCTCTTCTTAATATGAGCTCAAGATCAAGGTGACTTATTCCTATTTTCAACTTCCACTGCTATTCATTGCTTATAGTTTTTATTATATCTTCATTGCTTCATATTATAGGATTACAGTTATTTTACATTTACAATAATCTACAGTTGTGTCCACTTGACAATAGAAGCTTGATAATATCTTTATAGATATAAATAATCTCTCTTCTTTGCAGTCAACATTATAACGCAATGAACTTACTAGATACTTATTTGGTTCCTCCGTCAAAAGGGCTCTAATTCATATACGAAGGACCGTCACTTGATATATTAGTTCTAAGAACTCCGTTTGCACCTGTGCCTACCTAGAAATGTATAATAAGTTTAAATTATAAACCAGGCACTCCTCTAAGTTTATGACTAAAGTAATCTGCGATGTTGAGAATGCAAAGGGATAGACTAGTCACAAAAAAAAATGTTTAATACTATAATCTTACATAACAGGACTTTTCCAAAAGGTGGTACTATTGCATTGCCTGTTATTCTTCTGCCAAGCAATTATTTGTAAACGGAGTTAAAATAAAATGTTTGGACTCTGTTAAGAAACTCAACGTCCCGACTGTTTAATATGGCACGTTACTTTAACTTATTTTTAACTACATAATGGATTATTTGGATATGATATGTATCAAGTCATCAAAGAACACACATATTTTTAGCTGCATATTAGGACATGCATCAATATCATACTAAAATAAGGCACAAATAAAAATTTTTGACACGATGATGATAATTATTATGAACTTTTTATTAAGTGGTAGGGCTCAGTCCGACTGGGGCGGTAGCACTGTATTCCCAGGTATTCTGCCGTCAAGCAGTAGTGTGTAAGCGCTTGTGTGTTCCGGTTTGAAGGGTAATGATGCCAGTGAAAATACAGGGCAGAGATATACCATCTTATATCTCTGGATGAGGAGTGCAGCACAGAGCCAAGCACGCTTTCTGTGGTACTGTATTATTATTGGATAAGCGTGACGGATACCATGAGGCGCACGACATTCTCGTCTCGTTACTTTATCTCCTTTAAAAAAGTATATGATTTTATTTATTTCAAATTACAGTTTTATGAGAAAATGTACCGAGCATTCGGTATGGCGAAAAATCTTGCAACATGACATCGAATATTACTTGTGTAACGAATGATGCCAATGTGGCATTCTTTAACTTGTTTTTAGAGAATGCGCTCGCAAAGGAATTCATGATTTTGAATAAAATTGATGTAGTCTTTTAGTACCGATACTCAATTACGTTATTTAAAAGTTTTAACCGTCTTTATATAAACATTCATAAGAGACTAGTTACAAAAATTGAGCATTGACTGTGAATAAAATTTACTACTAAGTGGTGGTACTTAGTACTCTTGTAGAGTCCGACTGGGGCGGTACCACTGTATCGTCAGATATTCTGCCATCAAACAGTGGTGCGTAAATACTGCTGTGATATAGACTATCCTATATCTCTGGGCGACGAACGCAGCACTGAGCTAAGCACCCTCTGTGTTATTATGAGCAGGTGTCACGTGTACGACTAGGGGTACACGACTTGCTGGTCTCGCAACTTTATCTCGTAAAAACAAAATTCAACATCGCAAACTGTCCCATAACCATGAACGCTGAAAAGTTGTTGAAACGTCGGGAACGGGATACCAAAAATTATATTGAACTGTTAATTTTAGGAAGCTAAAATTGTTCCTTTATATTCGGTCCACATTAGCAAGAACAACAGCTTACATATCCGATGAATATCAGATAATGGCCAGTGTTAGTTGGCAGAACTAAGTGGAGTTTCGGCAAAAATAACTGTTCCGCCAACTACACCAGTGTGCTTGAATTTTAGTTGTTAATTAGTTTTGTTTCCTTTAATTTGGGTTCAAACAAATGAACTTGCGTAATATGATCTAGGTTTACTTATTAATACACTTATAAGTATTATATTGATACACCATTAACTACTACTATTTTTATATTTTCACAATATGCAGTAAATCTTAAAAGGATAATTATACGAACGATAAAAACGTTTTTTCGAATAATCCTAATTTAGATTTGTTTGACGACCCATTCATTATTTGTTGCATCTATTTTTTTTTTGATAAAGTGACGAATAAACGCCCACGGATGATAATCTTGATCTGGATCAACAATTATATCTAGTTCATATAAATATTTGTCCTATATTGGAGTGAATTCGAATTAAACCACCGATTCGCAACGCCGAAGTCAATACTATACCATTTATGACGTCGATTTTGAGGAAACATCTAAATCAAATAACTTATTAACTGATATGATACCTTTTAATAATCTCCCATAACTAAATATGAAAATGTAAATAAAATTAAATTTGATTAAATTTGAGTTTGTAAAAAATAATATCTATTCACTGTGTGTACTTTGCACACAGTGAATAGATATTATTTATACAAACTCAAATTTAATCAAATTTAATTTTATTTGTCCATGTCCATGTTATATTGTCCATGAGTGTTCATGAATAGTCTTACGATGACGGAAATGTGTATTAATTTCGGAATAGCTTTTCAATTTATGAGCAAATGTTATCAAATACCCTATATAAGAGAATTTAGAATATTTTATTTGTAATGAAGACTTAAGTCATGTATACATTTACTTAATATAACAAGCTAAAAGGTCATCCTTTATTCAAAAGGTTAAGCCGGATTAGCGTTGAAATTAAATCAGTAAACTTTTAATCCTTCCATTATGAGACTTTGAATAATTCCATAATTACATATTGCTTGTGTTTATGACAACACTTTTATTAAAGCTTTTATAGCAGCAGCTTTATAGCAGTACACATATACATAAAGATAAAGAGTTATTGTTACAATCTACTTACGCGTATTATTTTAGCTTAAAACTAACTTTTTTGAAACACAAGATTAGAGAAATTTTAAACATATCGATGGCAAATACTGTTCGTAAAATAGGTTACAACCATACCCAGAGAGGTCACTAAAACATGCTAGATAAATTCAGTTTTATATGAGAAATTGCGAAAACGTGGCTCGAGAAAGGCACCCAATAAATCTGTTGGAACATTTTGCCAGAAAAACCAAGGGAAGAATTTTCTGGTATCATTCACAATAAGTGCATTCCGATTATTCTGCTACAATTTGAATACAGTATTTGAGTAGTTGCATATTTATAAAGACTAACGGTCGTCTAGTAGTCGAAAGGCGAACAAATATGGATTACTTACAAAAAGAGAGATATTCTTCTTTATTTCTCCTTTTCTCTTTCTACGTTATACAAAATAGTTTTATTTTAAGGTGACATTTATATTTGGCATATTAAGTATTTGAAATTGATAGTATAAACCAAATAATGGTTTATAATTCACATATTTTAATTATATTTATCTCTTTGCCCGGTAATTATTACGCTGGCATTATTGCTCTTCATGCTGGAACACAGTAGTGCTTATATACTACTGCTTGGCGGAATACAGGACAGAATAACTGATAATGCATGTAATTGGTATTTCTTTAGACAAAATCTGCAAAAGAGTTTTATCATTTTTAACAAATTAGATTTATATATTGATTATAGATTGATATATGTATTATCATAATGTCAATATCCATCTTAAGAATGTTGATTATAATATTTCTTTAACACTAATCAAGTGTTTCGGTTTTATCAAAAGAACTTTGAAAAAATCCATTCGATTTGGGCAAAAAGTATTCGACATGCTTTAAATAAAACTGAAAGGTTTCAATCGAATGCGGCCCAAACAAAAGGTATTCAGAACGTTTTGAATGATAGTTTCATCCATTCCGCCTATGTTATAAAGAACACGCGAGTAAGGAATAGGAAATGCATAAATTTAATTGGTTTTTTATTCACTTTGTACAATTCTATAACCGATTTATAAAATATATATACATCATATTTGAATAGTTATGAACATGACATGTACATGATGAGTACCGACAGAATAAGATAATTCTTAAAATACTCGTATAATAATCTTTATTTTAAGTCCATAATGTGATATGTAGATAATATTTTATAAGGCGAATTATACGCCGCAAAGATCTTGTCGTAAATCATCAAAAGAAAGTTTGCGACGTGCCATAATTTTTAAAGGTAATACATAATAAAAATAAATACTTATAATTCTACGCTAGATGGCGCTCTGAAAATTATCTTTCAAATCAGAATGCTATAGGGCTTACACAATGCTAATTCTAGCATGGATAATTCTATCTAATATCTTGGGATAATTCTATCCCAAGCAGATTTTAATTTTAAAGTTCCATCGGTTTAAAAACGAATGAAAATAAATTATGGCCGAAAGTAAGTAAAAAATTATGTTGCAATACATAAACATTTTAACTGTATGTAAAATATGAGAAATGGACACAGCACAACTGCGATGTACACCAACAGACATCGACGGTCGGGCTCATTGTCATGGAATTTCAACAAGCGGATTATTCAGCAATTTGCATCGGCGCAGACAATCCTATTTCCATGTCAAAACGTTTGAATTAACTGGGACAAGAAAAACAATCTGTTGGGGACTGTACAAGATGTCAAGCTTTATGCTTCTACACAAAAGTTATTATGACTTCCCCATTTTATAATTTTGTTTTCTTAAATATTATATTATTATTTTACAATTTTATCGCAGTTGATCGATTTCAAGGGATTTCAAGGGATAGCAAGGGTATAGACGTGATCGACGATCGATGCGATAAACTTCTTGACGTCGTAAATAGCAATTACCCATATATATATACAATTTTTGATCTACAAATATTTTTATGGATTTCTCTCTAATCAAGGAAAATCAATATTATAGTTGTATGATTTTAAGCGTGACTAAGTAGCAACATCTTATTATCTAAAAGTAACAAACTCTTGGGGCTGAAAGTAGGATTTGAACTTAGAGTGTTCTAGTATATGAATGTAATTAAAAGTCTGTGCCCGGAAACTGAGCTACCATAGCTCATACTTATTCAAAGGCAGTTTATATACTTATAACGGGACGTACTCGTGTATAGTACCTTAGAATTGATGTGTTTACGTATCCACAGCGGATTATAGTCCTAACCTGTTAAACCCGCAGATTTGTTGGAAAGAATTTAAATTTTGTGTCATGCATGTTTCATTACAACAGTCTTTGGCTAAGTAGTTTAGGCTTACGCGTTACAAATTGAAGGTTGTGAGTTCGATTCCCACAGTGTCCGCAGCAATAGTGTGTAAGCAATACTGTGTTCCGGCTTAAAGGGTAATGATGCTAGTGAAATTATAAAGCAAAGAGATAGATTATATTCATCTAATATCTCTGGGTGACGAGCGCAGCTCAACACCAGGCACCGTGAATCTGGTACTGTGTTGTTATGGGCAGCCATGACGGTTACCATCACGCATCACGGCAAAAAGGCTTTTTCTATTAACCGAATTCGTCTAGAGTATGATCGCTCATAAAACTACGGCTACAAAATATTATGTCCATCCACTGTTACATTGCTGTCTTAAGAAAAAATCAAAGAATCAATAAACGCACAAACACTTCAAAATTGGTAATACTAGTAATAATTCAACAAAGAGGTTATAGAAACATAAAAACTCGCTAACCCACTATATTTCCTACCAATATATCTCAAAAATTACAAAAGCGATCGAAATAAAATATTTTTAAATAAAGCAGCATCTAAGCATCGATATATGTTTTATTAAAAATCATTCAGCCGTCCTAAGTTTTTAGGCAACAAACGGAAAGAAAAAATTTTAACCTCTCCTCACGTTTTACTGCATTGCAGTAAAAATAACGATAAATATAGACGAATAATGCTAAGAACGCACTATTGTATTAGAGTAGAATAAAGGTGCAATAATTTTATCATTGGTACAGTACAAAGTCTATATAGCAACTCTATACCTTACTTTAAACATATTAATAAGTAACTGACTCAGATTTCAGTCGCGTGGTTACGATTTACATAGGTGGTCGAGAGTTCGAAATAAGTTTAGATGACAGGTACTGTAATTAGTATAAATGTTACGTAGCAATAATAATAAACAATAATAATCCTTTATTGCTTTTACAAGTGTTTACAAAGTAATACAACACGTTACATTGACGAGTACATCATATTCTTTTATGACACTTACATTTAGTTGGGGTAGTTCTGTCCTTCCAAGTAAGTTATACTGTGGTGTATGTGTACCAAGTTGTTATAGGAATACAAAAATAATTTTCTAAGTGGTAGGACTCGCGCAGACTGTGAT
>DWHR010000214.1:0-10246 GCA_018248075.1 Eurytides protesilaus protesilaus
TCGGTGTAAATGTTGAATAAAAGCGGTGACATTATACATCCCTGACGGACACCTGCACTAGGTTGAAATTTGTTTGACAAGGTGTCGTCAGCCCGTACTGAAGCTGTTCCACCCTCATAGAGCATTCTAAGAAGATGCACCAGGTGTTTCGGAACGCCCATATCTAATAAAGTGTTCCATAGCATTGGCCATTTCACCGAGTCAAATGCCTTTGAAAAATCAACAAAGCAAATGTATGTTGGCTTGTTGAATTCTCGGGATTTCTCGATGATTTGGCGAACAATCAGAATTTGTTCACGGGTGCCCTTCCCTTTTACAAAACCAGCTTGTTCAGGTGCTATCTCCTTAGCTAGATAGGTCTTTAATCTCTCGTTCAGTATGTGCAGTAGGATCTTACTGGCATGTGGGATCAGAGCTATAAGTCTGTAATTACTGCATTTTTTGGTGGAACCTTTTTTATGTAAGGGGATAAAGACTGTATGGGCCCATTCTGTTGGCCATATTCCTGTTTGCCATATCTTATTACAGATGTTGTGAAAGATTTGGATGCCTCGATCTCCTAGTGCTTTTATCGTTTCAATCGGTATCGCATCCAGGCCCGTAGCTTTACCATTTTTTAAATGTTTGATAGCAGCCCTAACTTCCGATTCTAGAATATCAGGTTCTACATCTTCATCCCTCGGCTTGGTTGATGGGAAGTTGTCATATCTTGGATCCTGATAAAGGGACTGACAGTAGCATCTCCATACTTCAGATATCTGGTCTATTTCTGTAGTAAGCTTACCGCTATCATCTTCAATGGCCCAAGATTTGGTGGATAAGGTTTTAGTTACAAAGCGGATTTTGTGATAGAGATCCCGAGATTCGTGCCTTTCTGCATGGACTTCTACTTCTTCACAAACTTTACGAATATAGGCGTTATGATCACGCCTACATTCTGCTTGAATCTGGGCTGATATTTTATTTAGGTCTTTAAAATTTGCGCCTGCTGCTTTCATCTTGCGCCTTTTATCAACCAGAGCAAGCGTGCTGTCCGTAATCCAGTGCTGTCGCTTACGAGTTTCGCTTGATGGTACAGAGTCTGCGGCAGCATTTATAATCATGTTCTTAGCTCTATCCCATAACTCATCGGGCGTTTCTTCGGTGCGGGACATATCCACCCAGTCAGTCCAATTCTGTTCTAAAGCAGCCACAAACTTTAAGTTGTCTTTAATTTCAATTCTTCGTTGTTTGGCGAGACTTCTAGCTGCTCTCAGCTTGAGCTGTATCTTCGACACTAACAATTGGTGGTCTGATCCACAGTCGGCACCCGGTAGAGTATGAACATTTCTAACAGATGTTCTCCATCTAGCTCCGATTAGGATGTAGTCTATCTGATTACGGTAGGCACCATTTGGCGACGTCCAGGTATATAACCTTCGCGCGTGATGTTGGTAATGGCTATTTGCTATAATGAGACGGTTTTCTGTTGCAAATTGTATGAGTCGCTCGCCTCTCTCATTGCGTATTCCGAGGCCGAACTTTCCCACGCAGACACCAAGATGGCAAGAGTTTGCTCCGATTTTGGCATTAAAGTCACCCAATATTATGAGTAGCTCTCTATTGGGTATTTTTTTAATGGTGTTTTCTAAATCAGTATAGAAGCTTTCCACAGAATCATCGCTTGCAGTACTGGTGGGAGCATAAATTTGTATGAGGTTAAGATTTACTGGAGATGCTTTGATTTTAAGGCTTATTATACGATCACTGACTGCTTCATAGCCCAATACACAATTCCTGTGATGTGCAGGAATTAAAAACGCCACTCCGTTTTGACTACTGTTGTTACTACTAGAGAAGTAGACGGCATGGCTTTCGGTGAGGAAGTGCCCGCTATTTTTCCAGTGTGTTTCACTTACTCCACAGATATTCAGGCCACACCTGGTGATCTCCCTTTCCAAAATGTCAAGTTTTCCAGGTTTGAGTAAGCCGCGTACATTCCATGTTCCTATCTTTTGGCATTGTCGCAACTTGACAGATATTCCAGTAGCAGAGTTTCCATAAGGGGCCTGGTCTCCTACTCCCCCATGGCCGGTAACCCATTTCCCACCGCGTGCCCCGGACGCAGCGCGGCGCCGGTTGCTAAGCGGTTCGCATGGCGATCGTAATCTGTCTGATTGTAATTCCATAGTTGACTTTCTTGGGAAAGTAGTGCAGTGGTTTCCCCTTGCCTTCTGCACCAGTCATTTTAGGGATTATTTAGATCCCAAGGCCGCTGTAGCCTCTTCCGTTCTACTATCTAAACGGGTATGTGGTTATACCGCCACTGCTCGGTCGCCAGAGCCTCGTCGGTTATCTAGCAGGGGGCACCGCGATAGACCGAAGACTATCGCCACTAGTTCTTCATAAGAATCACCAGTGCGAGCAGGTGAGGATGACGATTGGGGCCGGAAAGATGTTGGTTCCGTTCTCCCTCTAACACTTAGAAAAGAGTTGATCACATGAAGTAAGATATTGCTGGTGTGTGAAGTTAACGCCATGTTTCTATAATTATCACACTTTTGTGAGGAACCCTTTTTGTGCAACGGCAGAATTTCAGACGTGGTCTGAAGGCTGGTGGGTGAGGTTCTCTGTGCCTTTATTAAATACGTTAACACCACTGACCTTTAAACTGGAACAGAGTACTACATATTAGTGCTTGGCGGTTCTACCGCTCCGCACAAACATATAGCATTTTTCAAACGATAATATTAATAAAATATATATTCCACAATACAACAAACCAAGCATAATTCTGCTTAATGAATGATATCTTCGTCAGATATATTCATCAGAGAGTTAATCAGATTTAGTAAGAAATAAAAGTAGCACAATTCTATTCCTTACCGTGATTTTTATAAGAATAAACTATGATTGCTGGAAATAAAAAACATCAGTGTCTCGGAAGGCAGCCACATTGTATCTTTCGTTCGGTACACGTAATTTGGGGACAACTCATCTCATTATTTTTAAATCGTTTTAAGAATAAATGACTCTACCAGCGTTATGATATTTACTATCTAGTTTTTATTGTTTGTACAATCTCTTTACCTTGCCAATTTTTTTAGCAAAAATGGTTATTAGTTTTTCATTACACATATTCTTGTTTAAACAAAACACAGTGGCATTGTAGTCATATCAGTTAGAGTCGTTCGTGCTTAAAAAAATTATATTAATCAAAAAGACAATAACGCGTTATGTATAATATAAGGAAGGACATAGCTATATAAAGTTTAAGCTTTCTAAAGCGACATTTATCACACCGGTAAAATGTTGAATCATTCAAAATATTCCAAAGAGGTCAGATGTGTTCAAGCATGCACGCTTTTTATTTTCACATATACAAAAAACTGTTACAATAACATTCATATGATTTCATATTCCTGTGTTCCAAATATAAAAATAATTTTAAAAAAGGTTAAATAATTGAGTTTTGATGAAATACAGACCAAATCAATTATTGCGTCGCTATCCAAAATTATAATTACCATTATTAAAAAAAAAACGGTTGTTTGATACATTTTTTTACAACAGAAATTGTCAGGTACAGTAAGCATAATAAAACATAACAACTATAAAGCTAATACTGTAAATTATAATGTTTTCAATTTACAGTGAACTTTAAACAGCAATATTTAGCAACTTAGTGAGTTAGATAACTTCTATATTTAGTATTAAAGAGGAAAAAGAAATAATTCAAAGGTTAGAAATCACTGTAGAAAAATGACAGTCAGATGATTCAACTGAAATTAGAACATTCAACAATTTTTCGTTTCTCTACTACTTCCGTACAACAAAACAAATATAAATATATGGATTGAAATGCATTTGAAAACAATGCATTGAAATAGTATGCCCTGTACTCGTTTCTTGTTGCACTCCACTGTGAATAACACATTCATTAAAATAAAAATAACACATTCACTATTTTATGTTTACTTTTGTACCAAAAAAAATAGGGTATGGTGAAAAGTTGAGCTCCCCGGAACCTGTTTCTTATAAAAAAGAGAAAGTTATAATAAAATAGTCAATTACACGTCGTAGTTATAATACCCCATTGATCGTATTATCGAGCAAAAACCATACAATCAATAAAGTCGCTTTTGCTGTAAATAGATGTTAAAGTAATTTTCATTCGTTGTTTAATTTATAAAATGTTATTTTAAATCAACTACTCATAAAATATATTATTTGTAATACAACGTAATCACTAATTTCATATAAACATACCCAGGTGGAAAAAATTGTGCCCTATAAATTATGATACTTAATATACACAGAACTAAATTATTTTGGTTAACTTGCGGAAAAAATCATAAAAACTTAGAACAATATGGATAACTAGTTATGTAATACGTAATATACTATATGAAGTCAGTACATTTATTTCTATTCCTCTGCTTTATAACAATTATTCTTGTCATAACGAAACAAACAATAATCACATACGAGTCAAACGTTTCTCCAAGAAAGTACAATAAGAAAACAAAAGAAGCGTTTTTAAATTTGCAATATAAATGTACAAAGAGCCTGAGAGAAACACCGTAATTGGATGAGCTTACGATGTGCTTTAGCTGTAACATGTTTCACTGAAAGTAGCTTATATTTCATTGTAAAATGACTCAGCACTTGCTTACAGTACAGTGCACGTTAAGTGTGTGTGAAGTTGTTACTGCACTCTCACTCACTCTGGTTCTGGCAGTTTTAATATGAGTTTCTTTTACAATGTACTTATTTCAAAATTGTGTATCTGTACTCTAATCAAGGGCAGAAAAAAAGGACTTGTATACACATTATAATTCATATATTTGTAGGAAAAAAGGTCAAAATACGAGCAAACTATGCGCTTGATAGTAAACGATACGTCTGCCTATAACACACAGAACCTGATAGGCCCTACGCTGCGCTCGTCACTCCGATATATAAGATGTTATATTTCTTTGCCCAATATTTACGCTACCATCATTAGCTTTCAAATCATAACCGAGTAATTCATGCTCATTACTGCTTGGCCATTCCCCGCTTTTATATTAACCTGAGTATGTCAAATAGTTCTAGAGTTGTCAAAAGTTAGAGTTCGGAGGAGTACTTACAGCTTTGTAGGACAATTGTGATATTCATTTCTTTAAGTAAATAATCACCAAAATCATCGACATTCTATTACGTCTTATAATAATACAAATCAAGAAAGTTAAAGCATTGCCATGTACTACTTAATGAAAAATTTATGGATAAATTACTAGAAATTACTTACTAAAAAGGCCGACACAGCTTTAGCTCCCAAAACCGTTAAATGAACGTATGCTGCAATTTATTTTTAAATGTTTCCCCTATTTCGAACACATTGTGTAATCGGGTTACAATCAAAACAATTTAATATAAAAATAATAATATTGTTGTCAGGTA
This sequence comes from Eurytides protesilaus protesilaus, assembly GCA_018248075.1. Classification (NCBI taxonomy): domain Eukaryota; kingdom Metazoa; phylum Arthropoda; class Insecta; order Lepidoptera; family Papilionidae; genus Eurytides; species Eurytides protesilaus. The sequence goes on from DWHR010000214.1 coordinate 5,425, forward strand.
TAGAACTGCTCTCGTTCTTTATTAATTAGGTTTGACTAGTTTAAGGTTAATTAAAGGCGCGTTATGAGTGACGAATAACAGTGATAAGTAATGCGTTATGAGTAATATTACAGTAATATTTTAGTAGTGTGTGGTGTATTTAATAATGTTTTTCACCTAGCCCTAGCATAAATTACACACTTAAATAGTGTTATAGTAGTTTTAGTCAAAAAATGCACGCCCCTCCACTGAAGGTGAATATTTTAATGTCTAAAAATAAATATTTATTGCAACGCTTTAGAGTAGTTTCAGTCTTAAAAAATTACGCCTCTCAATGTTATTTACCTCTACAAGCAAAAAATTGCATAAAAGCGTTGGAATAAATATTTATTTTCGAACGTTTAAATAATCACCTTCAGTGGAGGAGCGTACATTTGTAGACTGAAACTACTATATCCATTAATACGAAAACGTCGATAGTGCCGTCCTTCAGGATGTACATATGTCCAATAGTTAGATAATCTGATTATCATTATAATTTTATTCTTTTTTTTCTTTATAAAAATTAAATATTTGTTTATTTCATTTTCCTTTCTAATTTTTATTACTTTCATCATAATACTTCTATTCCGGCCCTTAATATACTTTCTAATGCACTTTATTCATTTTATAACTATTATCAGTTCGTAGAGGTGTTTTTTAACGTCCTAAATGTTTTTTTACAGGGCAACGCATGTTTTTTTACAGGCAAACACATTCATTGATTCATTAAACCAACTCGTGACCCGAAATGAATATTTATAGCGTGGTAACGTATTTTACTCCATAACCGTCCCCTAAGCTTATATAACATTTTTATCGTGAAGGTCATCTCTTGGCGTATTTATTCAGTATTGTGTTATAAAACGATACGAGGCTGTTATAAATAAAAATATTAAAGATCTATTATGTATAGACAAATTTGATGAAGTCACTTTTTTCTATTTTACTTACCATTCTCTCATAATATTTATTCCTATTAACTGAATCATCTTAAACGAAGTAAACTTATAAGACGGCGAGCATAAATGTTCTTGGGATCATCGTTTTTATAGCGTAGCTAAAATGTTTATTAAAAATAAACTAAAACAATCAGAATATTTACATCAACCACGGTGACTGGTAACTATTGGGCATCACGCAAACTACAGAACCTTTTTAAACGTAAAGACGGAAGTTTGCGCGCTAAAATAACAACAGAAAACCTCATTGGCGTATTTCTCTACAACTTTGTGCTGGTGTCACAAAATTCCATCCTAACTAACTGCAACTAACAGGAACCAAAAACTGAAGTGATATATTTTTTACGTAAATACAAATATTACTTTTTTATAACTTAAGTACGACTTAGCACGACTTTTAGCTTTTTTCTTTTGTTGTGTAAAAATGTCGTATAAATATGGACAAAACCAGAGAAAATGGTTTTATCATCAAAGTTATCATTAAAAAGAAAAAAACCTGATAACGCTATCCCGGTAGGACCCTTGCAGAGTCCGTCTGTGGCGGTAACACTGCATTGCTAGATATTTTGACGCCAAGCAATTGTGGACTACCATGTTCTGGCTTGAAGGGCAACGATGCCAGCGTTATAACAGACCACAGAGATAAACCATTTAATATGTCTGGGTGACGAGCGCAGGACAGAGCCGGGCACGCTCTGTGTTGTTATGAATAGATCGTTCGTCTCGCTACTTTATCACATAAATAAAGGTCATTGTGTGGCAAAGTTTTCTTTTAATTAATGACGAATAAAATAACTAATCCTAAGCGATGTGTGCGTTGCCATGGTCTGTTGATATGAGCTTGCGCTATACAAAAAAGAATTCCAAGGTGCAATGGTTTTTTGTTTTTATTTATTAGTTAGTTTGCGACATACGCTTGTGGTTACAGATCACAGTATGTTCCGCGCAACATATTCTTTGCTTTCATACTGGTAAGACTCTTGCAGAGTCCAATTGGGGTGGTACCACTGCATTACCAGATATCCTGCCACCAAGCATTAGTGTGTAAGCAGTACTATATTCTAGGTTTGAGGGGCAATGATACCAGCGTAATTACAGAGCAAAGAGATAGACCATCTTATATCATTGGGCGACGAGCGCAGCACAGAGCCGAATATGCTCTGTGTGGTACTATGTCGTTATGAGCAGGCGTGAATTGAGCAATATTTTAACAAGCAAAATGACCATATTTATGCTAAAATTTGTAAAGAAGCTTCCCGTTTAATCAACAGAGTACAAAGTGGGCACAATCCAACTTAAGACAAAAGTGTATCAAGATACCATTTTTGAGTAGGTAGTAAAGTCCCTTAATAATACTTATTTTATGTTCAACAAACAAGAATGGGCCTTTCAGTAAGACTCCGCGCCGGGTCATAAAGCTCGATCCACTCAATCTTGGTTAGAAACGAATGATCCGGACTTCATAAGAGCTGAAGTCTGGCCGTCATCTAGTGCTGATCTTAAACCACTGGATTTGTAATCAGTTTAAGAGAGTAAGGCTTGCTCTAAACGCGATGATAATTTGTAGTCCCTAAAACAATCCGTACTATTGGCCTAATCCTTTGACGTTGCAAATGTCCATGGGCGGGGTTAATCGCTTACTATCAGGTGAATCGCCTGCTTGTTTGCCACCTACTACATAAAAAAATATTATAAATTATATTATTTTCTTTAATAGATAATAACTAACTATACCCGGAACGCATTAAATCCTATGTTAAGATATAGAAATATTTATATAAATTCAAAAATATTTATTACTTTTTTTTACATGATAAAGTGACGCGACGAGCAAGTCGTGCGCCTGATGGTTAGCGTCACGCATGCCCATGTGAACACAGTACCATGCAGAGCGTGCTTGGCTCTGTGATGCGCTCGTCACCCAGAGATATTAGATGGTCTATGTCTTTGCCCTGTAATTTCATGGGATCAGTGCCCTTCAAACCGGAATACAGTAGTGCTTACACACTACTGCTTGGCGCCAGAAGCCCCAGTCAGACTTTGCAAGAGTCCTTAGCAAGTAATACTGATGAAAATCTGTTAATCGTATTTCAATAAACGGGTGGAAAAGAAACACATAAAGAAGTATTCGATCGAATCGCCATCAAATGTTTAGGAATGTCAAGGCAAACATACAAACAAGCTTGGCACGAAATAAATATTATATTACATATTTTTAACGAAAAGATCAGGGTTTAAGGTTTCCAACGCAAAGCTAGAAAGCTTCTTCGGTACGGTTTTTAATTGCAGTTTTGTAATTGTTACTTAAAACAAATCTAAACTGACGCCCACTAAAACAAAAAACGATTTCTGAACTTCGACCTTCTCTTATTATTTTGACTATGAATCATTATATAGATAATGTTAATCATCGCAGTCAACACCATTTGAATAAAAAAATATTCGCTGATTCATTTCCGAACCAATAGAATCTAATCTTGATGGAAGATAAAAGATGGTTCATAGTTTTCACAATTTTTTTTATCACCAGAACCTTGGATTAGGAATAACATAAAAATATAAAATTTTTATTGAATTAAACAAACTGTAAAAAAGGAAAATTTCCCTATGTCACCTATATATTTTTATTAAATATATATCCAAATAGGTTATAATAAGTAAATAATAATGAACCATACCATATCCTTCCAAAATATGGGTTTGTTCATAAAGTTAGTCTATGTTTATTATAGATCTCTTCATAAAGCTTATTTATTTATAGTTTAGCAAGTAAATTGAAAAGAAAGGTTTAAAAAGGAAGTTTTTTTTTATTTTTTTTATAAGTTAAAGTAACGAGACGAGCAAGTCGCGCGTCTGATGGTAAGCGTCACGCCTGCCCATCACAAAACAGTACCAGACGCAAAGCGCCTGGCGCTACGCTGCGCTCGTCACTCAGAAATATAAGGTGGTCTATCTCTTTGCTCTGTAATTTCGCTGGCATCATTGCCCTTCAAACCGGAACACAGTGGGGCTAACACATTACCGCTTGGCGGCAGAATAACTGGCAATGCAGTGGTACTTCCCCAGTCGGACTCTGCAAAAGTCCTACCACTTAGAAATAGTATACGTATTAAAATTATATTAGAAATAGTATAGTATAAGTATTATTCTACGTTCAAAAACGGATCAATGTAAATGAGCCGCGGCAACATGTATTCATACTAGTACAAATGTGGTTTCAAGTCCAACTAATAGAGGCTAATAAGACTCGTATCATGATCTACAGGTCTGCGAGCCTTAGTACTTCAGAAAACCCATGAACTCCATGAGTCCGTATGATTACACTCTGATCTTAGAAGATAATAATAATATAATCGAGTACAAATAACTCCGTTCTGGCTTAACAATGCCTTAATTTGCTCTATTTTCACTCCGTTATATAAATCCTTGTAACTCTTAGTTGTTGAACATTCGATATTTTAGGGAATTGGGTTCATTTTAACGCTTTATTGCAATTGGCTTCATTTGTATGACACACACTATTACTATTCTACTATATATCAGAAAAATAAATACATATAAATTTTGTGGAAGGGCGTCATGACCATTTCAGAACTAATCGGCAAGATTCACACATTCTGTGTCATGTGTAGAGTTAAAAAATTGTTTTAAAACTTTGTTTACACTTATCTTCTGTGAGTCATGACTTACTATTAAATACATTTAATTCATTAAAGGAGAACTATTCTCCTATAATTTTTTTATTCGAAATCAAGCAATGAGACGAGCAAGTCTTGCGCTTGACTGGCGCCCGCCCATAACAACACAGTACCAAACAGAGCATGCTTGGCTCTGTTCTGCAC
>DWHR010000215.1:0-10245 GCA_018248075.1 Eurytides protesilaus protesilaus
GGCGGTACCACTGCATTGCCAGTTATTCTGCCGCCAAGCAGTAGTGTGTAATCACTACTGAGTTCCCGTTTGAAGGGAAATGATGCCAGCGAAATTACAGGGCAAAGAGATAGACCACCTTATACCTCTGTGTGACGAACGCAGCGCAGCGCCAGGCGCTTTGCTTCTGGTACTGTGTTGTTATGGGCAGGCGTGACGCTTACCACCGGGCGCACGACTTGCTCGTCTCGTCACTTTATCTAATAAAAACACTTAATTAACGTTAAAAGGAAAGCCCATCGTACAATCGTAAAGTTCGATCTCGGTACACACTCGGTCTCTTGCAGTTTCGCAAGGCGCACGCGGTTCTTCGTTTTTAGCGTCGCTGTGAGAATCCAGCTCTTACATTGTCCAAAGCGATTTTGAAATGCCACCCACCAACTTGCCCAACAGCCACTATTGTTCCAAGTCGGCGGCAATAACTTAAATAGACACGCCCTTGAACATGCTTACATAGTAATTAATAGCGGCGGTGATATTTTTGTTAAAGCAAAACACAGTGGGAACGGCCTGTATGTGAATTATTCGAGTCAATAATGTCGGTCCGGTTGTACATAGATCATCTTTTTCACGATCTCACTCACGATAAGAGAGAATTGAAACCGAAGAATGGAAACTGAGCAATTGCTGCGGATAACGTAAGTTTCTCACAGGAATTTTTGGTAGCTACAGCTAAAGAAGACACACAACATTCCTTGCATAAACATTGTTAAATGTTTCACCTAAGAAGATCTAAGGAATGTGAAACGAAAAGGTCGGATTAGATAAGTTGATAATATACCTGAAGATGAATTTATCTACTGCACGGATCATTTCATGACCATTCTAAAAAATTAGATCCAGTAACTACAACTTTGTAAGTTTTCTTAAGTGTTAGGACTCTTTTGTAGAATCCTTCTGGGATGGTAACATTGCATTGTCAGTTATTCTGCCGCTAAGCAGTAGTGTGTTGCACTACTGTGTTCCGTTTCGAAGGGCAATGATGTCATCGTAAATACTGGGCAAGAAGATAAATCATCTTATATCTCTAGGTGGCGAGCGCACCACAGAACAAAGCACGTTCTGTGTGGTACTGTGTTGTTATGGAAAGACGTGACGCTTACCGTCAGGCGCACGACAGCTCGTCCCGTTTTTATATCTGCTCAAAAAACTGTTAGCACAAACCTGCTATACAGTGGACTTGGAAACATTTGCCTAGAATTTTCTCTTTGTTAATATCATATTAATGATTAGTAATACTAAACTTTCAAGATAACATGTTGATTTATGACTAATAAAAATAAAAGGTAAAATTAAGTTAAAAGTTAACTTTTATCATTGCAAAAAAAATAATCTTGAGCTTCAATAAGACAATTAATTTCTACAATTCATGCAATGAATGATATTTATAATCAAAACACATGCAATCAAGGAATCCTTTTAAAGATTGTTTTGTTGCTTTTAGATATTTTAACTTTAATACCGTATCCTAAGCTTTTAGCATTGTTAATATATTCAAGCAATTTAAACACATCGTGGGTCACGCATATTTTATGCTTCCGATCGTGAAGACGTAACAGAGTTGCCTGGCCAATTGAACCTTGGAATTAAACTAAGATAAGCGTTATATAGCAAGGCTGAGTTTACGTTACCACGAATAATGTTCTGACATGCCCGCAGGTGCGCACAATTAAACTATATAATTTATAAACATAATATTGACCTTTCAAAACATTACTTCAACTATAGAGTTAAATCGCAACGTAAATTAAACGAAGTCAATGGTCGTATTGTCCAAACTTCATACGACCAGTGGCAAAATTCAATAAATTGGGAATATATATATATACATATATTGTCATATAAATTTGTACCAATTCAGAGGAAATTAGCCTCCATACATGCATGCATGGTGACAAACAATTGACGAAAATTGCAAGTATAGTGAAAATAGATTTTAATTTCAAATACTATTTTTTTCTAATAAACTACTTTTATATATTTCTTATTGCATATCTGTCTGTGCATTATATCATATGAAAATTGATTTAATGCAAATAAATTATTGTTACAGGATTACGGGCCGGCCACCTCCAGTGAAAATATATATGAGCATGTTTTGGAACACAAATTAACAAATAACATGAATGTACCAAGTATTAGAACTCCTGTTTTAAGGGCTGTTCCGTTATCACCTTCAGAAGGTGACCCTGAACCTGATTCCACTAATCCGGAGAGCATTATTCAATCTGTACACAAAGTAGACAAAGAAGTAGAATTTCACATTAGTGACAAACATTGTGATTCCGAGATGTCTGTAGACTCTTTATCTAGAATTGTGAGAATAGAGGAAGCCACTTTAGACAATGTGGGTCGCATAGCTTACCCCATATTGCAAGAAACTGATGATTCGGGAGATGGAAACTATGTAGATAATGCAACTACACTTATTCAGGCCCCACTGAATACAGCAATTGTACAAAATGTAACGAAACTTCCACAAAACTTTACAATTAATGTGGATGCTGCAGTGGGCAACATAACTGCCATACAAAATGTCGCTCAAGATGCAGTGGGTAACCAGACATTATGGTTGCCTACAATTCTAGCAACTAGTGCTATACCAGATAATAAAAATGAAGAAGACAGAACACCTGGGAGTGTATCACAAATAATAATTACCAGTGAAAGTTATGTTAATGATACTAATCCAGTTGGTAGAAGAACGAATATTATAACGGAAACGAATTACATTAGCCGGCCAAAGTCATCGAAAGTCCAGATTTTAAGCAATATTTCTCTTCCAAAGAGTACAAATTACTCGCAGCAATACATATCACAAGGAAAAGAGATCAACTCACCTGTTTTTGGTACACAGAATCATGTTTATAAATTAAGTGCTAATGTTGTTTCCCAGAAGCATTTAAACAACTCTGTTTTGAACATTAAACCTCCCAAAAGTCAGTCCCTCATTGGTTGTTCATCACTCTCACCTACCATTATAAACAGCAGTCCTATTAAAAATGTCTCTTATAGCCATACTTATGCTAAAGGCACAAATTTAAGTAAAGCATTAAATAAGGTAAATAATGGCGCTAATATAAATGCTATGGTAGCAACCTCATCTGGCAATACACAGTGCCATATATTATCTCGTGTAGTGTCCGGTCCAAATAAGATGTCTGTCCATTCGGGAAGAAAATCAGTTAATACTTTTAAAAATTCAAAAAATTCCAGCCAGACTTCTGGTCAGAAGGATCAGTCGAGGGCAATAAAAATAATACAGCAGGCTGGTGCATCTCATAAATCCGAAGGAAAGTCATGGCCTGTAACATATAAAAATCAACAACATAACTATGGTGTTATGGAATCCAGTACTTCAAAGATTATTCAAAAAGTGGGTAGTCCAGTGCAGAAAAATCAATCTGTGTCATTACAAAAGGTTGCAAAAGGTGATCGTTTGGTGCTCCAATCTCCTTGTGGCCCAGTGCTACTATCATCTGCACCCATTAATGTGAACATATCTAAAGGCCCACATTATGTGCAATCCGGTTCAACGCCTAACTTAAGATATGTACAAACATATGCTCCAAGTGATAACCAACTCTCTACAGCATCTCAAGTTACTGCCAACCAGCAGTTAACGGAACAAATATTACAGTCACTAAGCCAACCAAAACTTGTAGTGCACCAAACTACCACAACTGTTAACCAACCTTTAATTAGCACCCCCGTTATAGAAGAGCTTGCAGAGCTAAAACCTTTAAATCAGAAAAGGATTGTTTGGTAAGCATAACATGTTCATTTTTAATTGTTTTTAATTATAGATATTGAGTTAGACTACAGCATTAACATAACTTGTTTTCTCTTTCAGTGGTGACAAGTCTATTATTACAATAGCGGATGACATTTTTGGTATGGAAGAAAGACCTAACTTAACTGAAGAACTCCGTAAATATGCCAACCAAGATTTAACTTTCATTATGTTAGACCATACATATGCCTTGCCAGCACAAAAACAACCTGCGGTTTCATCGCCTCCTCCACCCATATCGACCCCTGCGCCAACTATTGTTTCTCCGTCACCCATCACCTCCCCAATGAGTCCGATGAAGAGAAGTTCTCCTGTGATAATGTCAACAGCGTCATATGACCCACCAATAACTACACCCACTAGTACACCAGGAGCTTCGACACCTGTGACATCTATACCAATGAGTTCCCTCGCCTTCAAACCAGCTCCGTCTACCCAGGCACAAGATGATGATGCCGCCTCTGTTATATCTTCTATTGACGGTGAACGGAGACAAGCTGAGAGAGGAGGCAGCGACACGGAGACTGCCCCGGAAGGTGAAGAGGAGGGCAAAACGAGGTGTATATGCGACTTCACACATGACGATGGCTATATGATATGCTGTGATAGATGCGGTGAATGGCAGCATGTCGATTGCATGGGTATAGATAGACTGAACATACCTGACGCGTACATGTGCGAGGTTTGCCAACCACGGCCGATAGACAGGCGACACGCTCGTGCCATACAACTGAGGAAGAGGGAAGAGCTGAGCGCCCTCGGTGCCTCTGATTCGGACTCGTCGGAAACAACTCGTCTTCCCGGACAACGACGCAAACGATTACTCACCGTGACAACATACACGAACACGAGCGGCTCTTGCGTGACTACTTATAATTCGAGTATGCCCGTTCTACCACCATTACCCCAACCAACTCTAACGTTGCCCAAACGCGGCCCTAAGCGACCTAAGAAAGCTGAAATGGTCAGGAAAGTAGCTAAGCGGAAACTCGCAGAGAAAAGAGTTAAACGCAAGAAGGATATGTTTAACAGAAGTAAATTTAGCACTGGCCTCGCCAGTCAGTCACATTGGCAGGATTCCTATGAGGCCGCCATGACAAACCACTATAGTCCAGAACTGAGAGCTAAAATTATGAAATATAGCAGCAAGCTTGGCAACTCTCAAAGCATGGCTTCTGCTATTACGGCACATCTTTGTACAACTGTACCTCATGCTGGTGGAAAGGTATTAATCGCTACTAAAGACCTTAAAGAGAATACTCCTGTCATAGAATTACGTGGTAAATATATGTTGTCAAATCAACATAGACCACAATTACAGAACACGGCTAGAGCTGGAAGCCAAAAACCGGGACCATTCGTATTTTTCTATAGACTTCCTAAGGACAACACTCAAATATGCATTGATACCCGAACGTACGGCAACGAGGCAAGGTTTGTGCGACGATCGTGCAAACCTAACGCTGAATTGCAACATTGCATCATAAAAGGAGCCCTTCATGTGTACTTGGTAACGATTGGTGTCGTCCAATCCAACACGGAAATAACCGTTGGACATGATACTAATGGCAGTAAGCAACCATGCGCCTGCGGTAATCCGAAACACTGCAAAATTAACGGTTTAAACCCTATGATTAATAGGAAGAGTGTTGATTATCCACAGAGAGAGAAGAGAAGTAGAAATAGATGTTATAGTTCATCATCGCCAGTTTCGCCGCCTCTTGCATCGATGCCTATCACGCCGGTTAAAACAAGTCCTCCGTTTACGCATATAAAAACTGAGAAAAGGTCACCTATTAAACACGAATTCCCGCCTACGTCGCCTGTTCAAACTACATTAAGTCTGAGTTTTGATGAGCCAATCAAAAGTGAACCATTTGATGATATCAAGCCAGAAATAGATTTAATGGCTAAGGAAGAAATGAAACCAGAACTAGATGAACCAGATTTTGTTAAAATGGAACCAAAAGTTGAAGAAACAGAACCTAAAGAGGAGCCAACTATACCGGAACCGGAACCCGAACCCGAACCTGAACCTGAACCTGAACCCGATCCAGTGATTGAAGAGTCGCCACCAGAAATTATTAAAGAGGAAGTTAAAGATGAAATACCTATGAAAACTGAGACTGAAGTTCCAGAGGAGATCAAAGAAGAACCAATAGAAACTAAAAAGCCGAAAGTCGAGGAAAAGCTGTTCAAGGTTGAGGAAGAAAAACAGATAATTAAAGATATTATAGCTAAATCAGCATGCCATGACAGATCTGCTCGATCCAGCCGAACTACCTGCACCAATCAGGACTCCCTAGACGATAAAACAGACGACTCTCAGGATAAACTGCCTAATGTGCCCTACGTCCAGAAAGACAAGAAGAAAACGGTCAGTGTAACTACAAGAAGTAGAAAAAATGATTTGGACAGTTCAACGAAAACAGTTGCCAAAAATAACCTTAAAACCAAATTGCAGACTCGCGAGGAGCGAAAAATGGAGGCGATTATGAAAGCTTTCGAGCGAATGGAAAGAGCCGAACAGCGAAAACAGGAAGTTAAAGAGCGTCAGAAGAGAAGGGAATCGGATCCTCATCCCAATTCCATGGACAGGGAAGACGAGGAAGAAACACAAGTCAGCTCAAAGAAGAGGAAGAAGTATGTATAAATCTATTTCTTAGTTTGAATGATCATAATAATAACATAAGTTAAATAATAATATATTATTATTTGAACAGACGCAAGGGACGCGCGCGCACAACTTCACAATCCAACCGACGTCGTTTGAATTCGGCGGACAGTGATATGGTGACTTCTGGTGATGAGGCGATGCCGATGTCACCTCCAAGACCTACGCCTACATTAGATATTTCGCATCCCTCGGTAGAGGACCAGCCCCATGAAGTTGTGAGCGAGGTATTTAATATAAAATTAAACTATTTGAAATGCTTTTATAACTAAAATTTGCTCTCACCACATATACTATCTTAGCACCCGAACAGCGCAGCGCCTCTGAGGCGGCATCCTATTCTTTATTTCAACTTGACTCTATAACATTCTGAATAAACATAAAGGAGATAGTAAAACTATTATTTGGGTGCTAAGGATATATTATTGAAATTTTATAATTTTCTATTTCGAAGTATTCTTAATAACAATTGTTATACTCCCAGGACCTTGGATTGAGCTCGGCATGTCTACTGGTGGAAGCGGCGGTCGGCTCAGTCGAATCTGCCTTTAAACTGCCCAAAACGAAGAAAACTATGGCGACAGAGTGGATCGGACGCTCTCCTGAACGAACTCCTTCTCCCTATCACTCTCCATACAGACCCGCTCTTGTCTCCGCGCCGTCATTAGAATCATTGGTCAGAGTAGCATCGACCATGATCGGTGACCTCAGCGGAGGTCAAGATTTGGAGCATGAAGAGGAACCAATCACCACCTCGTCACCCCCTCGAACCCCAGGACGAGAAAGAAACCGACCTCCGAAGACAGCCAAGAGAATTACCCGCAGCACACCACCCACTGAAGTGACGGAAGTAATCCCCTCAGCATTGCCACAGCACAGCGCCAAGAAACGTTGGTTGAGGCAAGCAATCAGCGAAGAAAGTGACTCGCCGGTAACTGGTTCGTATGAGAGTTTTATAAATATTTTTGTATTGATTTTTTATGAATGTTGCTATCATATTGAGTGTAGGCATTTTTGTTACAGAATCACCACCAAATGAAATGGTGACTCCATTGAAGAAACGAAGGGTGGCCAGAGAATCATTAAGTTGTGATCATAACCCTATTATTCCCGTAAGTCCTATAAGAAATTGTTTTAAATTCTATGTATTTTTTTTCTAAAATTTATTGGCAATACATGTTCTTTTTCTCTCTTTAGTGCATGGATGAAACATCGCCAATATTGACATCCGAAGACTCACCCGTGAAGGATGATCCACAATCAATTACAAGACAATACAAAAGAAATATTATGGAGAGTATGTATAGCAGAGACAGAACTAGGTCAGATAGTGGACAAGGGTCAGATGACCAGGGTAACATGGAGCATGATGTTTTAAACGTCAACCTGAAAGTACCACATGATAGTGAGAATATAAGGAGAATCATAGGAGTGCCGACACCAGAGGAAGAGTTTGTACCTGAATTGGTGAAATCTGATGATGTATGCAGTAATAACAACAATTTAGATATGGAGGAAAGTAATTACAATAAAGTTGTTCCAATGGAGATAGACACAACAATAATAACTCAGGCTAAAATTCAAGAGTCAAATGAAAACAGCAATGAACTAAAGGAAATCAACAGTTCACAGTCGGCAGACACAAGTGGTAATTCTTCACCGCAGCGAGATGAAATGGACGACATACAGAAAAAAATTCATTCCTTTCATACAGAGAACATTCTAATACTGAAGAGCAGAAACAAGAAACCACCAAAAGAGAAACGAAAGAAAGTCAACCTAAATTTTGATCTAAACATGGTCGACGACCAGATCAGTATTCAGCTTCGTACGGAAAACGATTCGAATTCAAAGTCGTCGGATATAAATGGCGAATTTCATGACGAGCTTAGCAACTCGCTTCAAGACGATGCAAAGATGTTGGTCTCTCCGGAGAACATACCGTTGCCTCCCGTAGAGACAATACCTCTTCCGGCATCAGGAAACTTTCATTTACCTGCCCCCGAGAATATACCTCTACCTGAGGAACCAAGCCCTATGCCTGTGATCCCACCTCCTGAGGCGATACCATTACCCGAAGAGCCCATGACTCCCATGAGGGTTATTACAAAAGAACCACCATGCTCTCCTCCACCTACGAATAAAGCCGAGGAAAAAGAAGTCGTTACGACAGAGAGGCCGTCCGTTCTCGACTCGACCCTCCCCTTCTCAACACGATTCAGTTCCACAGGACTATTTTCTGGAATATTCAGTAATATGTCAAATTCGTTCAAGTTGGACAGCCCGATAAATGAGAACATACCAAATATGTCGATTATAAAGAGTGCAATAGATAGGACTACAAGTTTAGACAATAGTTTGTTTGATAAGGACAATGTGACCCCAGTGGATGAGTTGAAAAGTGTTCAGGAGATATTGACTCGTGTGAATAATATGGACTCGAACAATAGTGTTTTGTTGTCAGGTGTGCTCAAGAGTTCTAATAAAGGCATGTTGTCTTCACCATCACCATCGCCAGTCAAAGCTACTGGCAAGCCTTATTGTCCACGCAGCAACGATCCTCGGCTTAATCCTCCGCCGGCCGAGAAACCCAAGCCTGTGAGGAGGAAGGTGAGTGAAGAGCATGATACTATATCTTTTTAAAAATCAAATTAAAAATATTGTGTTACGAAAAGCTTACACTGTCCGAGAGGTTCTGGTAGATATGGGGATTCGGATGTAGGATAGCTAATCTTTAGTTTTAATACACATGTAACAACATATTTTAAAAAAGCAACTGTTGAGTTTCTTCTCAACAGAAATGCTTTCCCAACTGGTGTTGGGATATTTTTATTTGATTTGATAAATGAAAGAAGTGACGAGGTGAACAATTTGTGTGCCTGGTGGCAAGCGATATGCATGCGTGAATCAACACAGTGCTACATAGAACCTGCTTTTGGCCCTTTGCAATGTTTTCCACCCAGAGATTTAAGCAAGTTATGCTGACAACATTGCCCATTTAGCCATAGTAGTCTCGCAAAAGTCCTAGCAATTTTCGAACATAACTACCACTTTTTTTATATATTCACACCAGTAAATATTCACTGATCTGGTGGCAGCTTTATCATATTTAAACAAACGGTTAGTAAAACAATATAGTGGTAACTGTGATCTGCCTGTCCCAATAGTTAAAATATACTAGAGAATAATGGTAGAGAAAACTGTTTGTTGTTATAAAACCATATACTGCATCAAAATTTTTCTTTAAACAGTTTCTTAGCAATCAAGAAATCCACTTCAATACCACTTTTGTTTATATTATAAATGTTTCTCAATCTCTCATTAATGAATATCATTGTAAATAATAAGTTTTGAGAAACGGCTGTGCGAATTGATACACATTTTAGCATAAATGCAAATGTCAATATTTAATCTATTGTGGCCTCAGGTTCAAATAACGAACAAGAAATTGGTGTATACAGCTGTAATATTATTTTGTTTGTCTTAAACTGAAACAGAAGTATTTTCAAATAGTCATATACAAAGTGTAAAAATGAATTTCATAATTGTTACAATTTTATAACAGTTTCTTATTAGAATTTACAACTATTTTAATTGTAAAAAGATTAATGTAGCTTAAGGTCAAAGATAAGATATCATATTTCTTTGTGATTTACTTCTATGTGTAGTGGCTCCTCTTAGTTTCACTCATATATCACAGATTTTGCTTGTTGACAACTATACTTATTTAATTTTTTAA
>DWHR010000216.1:0-10235 GCA_018248075.1 Eurytides protesilaus protesilaus
ATGTTGGACTGTTAACTTCGATGAAACACTAGGCGGAAGAAAGAACTCTTTTAAATTGATTTTCTTGATTGATTATTTTTAAGATATTCCCACTAAATCGTAGTCGTTTTTTATGCCAAAAAAACTTATCTCGTATCTTGCCGGTAGTGGTAAATATAAAAAAAAAGTTTTTAACAATTATTTTTAAAAATCGGTTGTCATTTTTCAAATAAAAATAATATCTACATAAACATTAGCTTATTACAAAAATATATTTATTCGGATGCTGCACGAAGGAAGCATAAATAAGGAATCGTGTATTTGATATATTTCATTTATATTATCACTTGGCTCATATTATAGCTTTGCTTGAAGAGATTTCATCTTGGTTAATATTTTTATATAATAAAAATATTCAATCAAGGGTAACAAAAATCACTTCTCTAAGTGATTTTTCCGTTACCCTCCTATTTATTATTTTTATACTGAAATCATCGGTGGAAATCACAAGGGTCTAGGTAGTACTTTCCCTAAAATAGTTTAAAATGTTTTCCTAAGTCCTCGGTTTTTTTTGTTCGTCATCTAAACCATTTTACGAATTGTTTATTATAGTTGTTTTGAAAATTCTTAAATTTGAAATTACCGTACTGGTTCAGTAAAAAAGATAAAAGGACGAGATTCAAATAATTATGAGGAAGTTAATATAAAGCGGGTATAATAAAGGGTTTTAATATAATTGAAAAAAGGTATAAGTAAAATAAAATATACTTCTAAGAACTCTTGCGGAGTTCGACTGGGGCGGTACTGCAGTAGCGTGTAAGCACTACTGTGTTCCGATTTCAAAGGCAATGATGCCAGTTAAATTACAGGGTATAGAGATACCTAACATCTCTGGGTGATGAGCGCAGCACGGAGCCAAGCATGCCATGTGGGGTACCATGTTGTTAAAGGCAGGGGTGACGCTCATCAACAGACGCACGACCGGCTCGTATCGTCACTTTAACTCGTTAAAAAACTTATATCAAGATGTGAAGGCATTTTTTCATTTTTCTTATATAATTTTTGGCTACCGGTTTTTATTTACGATATAAAGTGATGAGACCAGCAAGTCGTGCGCCTGATGGTGAGCGTTACGCCTACCCATAACAACACAGTACCACACATACCGTGCTTAATTCTGTGCTGCGCTCGTCACCCAGAAATATTAGATGGTCTATGTCTTTGCTCTGTAATTCGTTGGTAACATTGCCCTTCAAACCCGAACGCAATAGTGCTTACACACTACTACTTGGCGGCGGAATATCTGGCAATGCAGTGATATTGCCTCAGTCGGAATCTGCAAGAGTCCCTACCACTCATAGAATGCTGTATTTGTAGATATAATCGTTAGATATTGCTCTCTGTTACAAACACAACAATCCAACGTCATATGCTTTTATTATTACAATTATTTATTATTTATAAGTAGATGATAAATGTTTTGTTTAAAAAAAAGTGAATTATTGCAGATTTATTGTAGATTTCACAAAAATATATCCCACTATTGCACCAATTAATTTCGGTTAATACACCGCTATTTTAAAGATGGCAGTTACGTGAGAAAAATACAAATCTAAATTAAGAAACCCATTAATAACATCTATAATATCTATGATCCAAATTTTAAGCACACAATTATTTAGTTAATCAAACTGTTTTTGGAAAATTGTGTTTATCAGAGCGATTAAACAAATAAAATTTAATCAAAGTCGCTGAAGTTATTTTTTCATTTTGTTTTTAAGCTAATCCCCTAAAATGTAATGTATAGTAAAAACTAAAATAGATTATTATAAAGCTATGATTTAAATATTTTTTTTTATTTGGGGTGTGTGAATTTTAAAACTATTCGACATTTATTATTTTATTATAATACCAAGGTTATGGTTAGAAATATTCGGTTTGATGAGTAACATGAAAACTGTACCTAAGCTTCCTATGAACTAAAAAGTAAACGGTACTCGGGCAAAATATATCGTTTACATATTTCACATTATAATTTGTCCTTTGACTTTATATTTTACAAAGAATTCGAAATGATGTAAGGAATCTAATATTTATCTTTATTTGGCTTTTTCAAGTTATAACTTTAGAATGGAGCAAAAGTGTGAATCATTTTTATATGTGCCAAAGAAAAATCTTGATGACAAGGATGAAAATAAATATACTTTATGTATACATTTATATCCTTTTTATAGCTTACAATTCTATTTTATATTAACAGTAATTGACAGCGATTTAGCAAAACGTAGAGCCGGCAGATGCATAGGAATGTAATTAATGTAATGTATTAGTATTTTTTTTAATTTACTATACATATTTATCATTATTATTTATATTACACATTATTAAAATACCTCTCGAAATATTATTGTAAATAATTTAAGGATTTTTTTAATGGAAAAGCATTCAAAATAGAATTGTAAGCTAGGTGTGCTATTGTATTTGATAACGCTTTGCATAACAATATTTTATCGAAATGTTTCTGAAGGTGGGTGACATATAGTTAAGTTTTAATCCAAACTTTTTGTCAGTTCAATATAAAAAAGAATATAAGATGTCTTATAAACCATACGTAAATTCTTAAACTGCTTAGTTTGTGTTCTTGTCAGCGGTAGAATAGGTAATACTACTTCGACGCACTAAAACGAAACACTTATCTTCACCCATTTGTGACGTATAACAGCTTCCGAGAATCCATTAAGAGACCGCCAGCGACGTCGTTCCGGAATTCCGGTCATAACTATTAGTTTGCGATAGTCTTGATGTGTCGCTATAACTGCAAAAACTAGTAGCTGTAATCTAAACGGAACACGTTTATTTTCAGGTCGACAAATTCAAGCAGGTAGATAAAGTAATTGATTCGGATTAAAAGTGTTACGATGTTGTGGTATGCTACTTTTATAGCTTTCTATTTACTTTCTTTTCTTTAATATTTTTATATTCTATTTTAGATACTTTTCTCATTCAAAATCTTTATTTTCCCTAGAATAAAAATGTAACTCACCTAAAATTTTAATAACTTTCGAGAACATTTTTGATAAAATACTTTGTGCCCTTTGTCGATAACATAATATTATAAAGTCTAAAAATTAAGATTTGTTAAATTGGACATCTGCGGACCTGGTATATAAACTTTGAACGGTAGTAGTGCCGAACGGTGAAGGGGGAGTATTTATACTTCCACGTTTCGTCCGGTGAGAGGAGTGGTCTTCCCCCCTCCCTTATAAACAATGGCAGTTGTTGAAAGAAATAGATTACCCCAGAGGTACTGAGAATTTCCGAGAGAGAATTCCCCTATGTCCATCCGCATCTTGTGCACCCTACAGATTCGCAGCACGGTTGCTCTATTTTGAGCGGGACAAAACGCCGCTCTCTAGTCCATCTGTACGAGGCAAATGAAGTAAATATAATACGGCACCCCTAACTACGCTAGACGTGGACTTCTATAATATCAGGGGACTTTATTTAAATTTTGATTACATCCACTACCACCTCGAGAAGGCACAGGTTTTGTTCTTTCTTACTGAGACTGAGATATTTTCACCGGTAGATCCATCTTATCTCGCATAACCGGGTTACAATTTGGAACATTCTTCTGTGCCAAGGGCCAGGGCGAGTGTGTACGTTAGAGAGGATATCTGTTGTCGACGCCTTAGCACTCTTGAGGGAAGGGACATGTTCATGTTACGGTTGTGCGTTGAGTGGGAAGACCACCCTCGCGTCTAAACATGCCTTTACACGTCCCATAGCGGTAATGCCGAAACTGACCAACTCATCGACCACGTCCAAATGGCTACAAAATCTGTGCTTCAGCAGATCCCCACCGCAGAGATCGTGATACTTGGTGACTTAAACGCTCACTACGCCAAATGACTTGGTTCACGCTCTACTTGGGGGAGACCTGTTAACGACTTTGCCTTGGCAAATGATCTGACGCATCTGGTCTCTTCACATACTCGAGTTCCAGATGTGTTAGATCACACACCTTTCCTGTTGGATCTTCTGCTGACGCAAAATTGCCAAAAAATTAGTTCGCCTTCCTCGGGAATACGTGTATTCTGGTCTCTCGCGAAGGCTATCCAAGGGTAATTCTGTACGCCAACATTACTATCACTTTAAACTCGACTTTGGATGATAGGGGGACAACATCGCCCACGATCCAACGGTGTAATCACACAATGCCGGAAGTTCATTTCCAGCAAAATAAAATGCGTACTTTTCTCTCTAGACATCCATAACTCGAGTGAGCCCGATAGAATCCCCTCCCCCTCCTCACCTATGTGCTGAGGACGTGCGCTTTTGAGTTAGCATATTCTGAGTTAGTGTATTCTTTAGGCGTAGTCCCGAAATTTTTAACAACTAAATTTCTAACAGCTTTAGTGCACTCGATTCCTACAAAAGGTAAACGGTCGGATCCGTCCAACTACACGTCCGTTGCTATCACTTCCTTGCTTTCAAAAAGTATGGAAACTAGTCAAAAAGTATGGAACTGCCTCTACCTCCTTTCCATTAGCAATTGCCAGTACGGTTTTCGTCGGTGCTGCTAAGCTGCTGATCTTCTTATGTATTTATTAATTTAAGCTTATTGCACAAGTAATTGTACAAAGGATGGTCCAGAAAAGGAATATGTATAATAAGATAAAATAAAAATGTATTTTACAGATACGAATCAGTATACATATACTTATAAATATATTAAATCATCATACATAAATATAATAAATGTATAAAAACGTATATACACACATACATATATTTATATACATATAAACATATTTAAATAGATACTATAAAAATTGACGATGATTTAATCTGCTGTCGTAGCGAAAGCCTTCAACAGGATTTGGCACAGAGCGCTTCTCTCCAAAATTAAATCTTTTGGACTTCCTGAGAAATTATGATATTGGATAACCAGTTTTCTTGCGGTTCGCAGCATCAAGATCGTAGTTGACAGTGCATGCTCCAACATCAAGCCAGCGAATACTGGTGTCGCACAAGGCTGCGTGCTATCCCCCACACTGTTTCTTCTCTGTATCTGTGACAGGTCACATATAAGTAACATTCATTGTTATGCAGACGACAAGACGGGTGACGCCTTATATACCGGCCGGGCAAATATTTCTCATAAACACGTTGAAGAATGCCGGAACAAACTTGAGCCTGAAGTCAAGATTTTATAAAGTAAAATCTCGGATTGAAGCCGACAAGATTTAGCCCAATTTAACCCCACGAAGGCACAAGTTTGCGCGCTTACCGCTAAGAAGAACCCCTTTTGTCGTATCTCCTCTGATTGAAGACACACCCCTTATTGCCACAACCACGCAATGTTTAGCGTCGACACATCGAGTGACGTTCAGCTTTGCCATCATTTCCAAGAGAAAGCCAAGTTAGCTTCTAAAATGCTCGGTTTTCTTGGCAGACCGATACAGTATTTCCAGTCGGCCCACCGCCTGCAACTATATAAGGTGCCGGTCTGGCCACACACTGAATACTGCTCTCATCTCGTGCACCCCCATACCAGCTCCTTCCATTTGACTGCATCCAACGTAGAGCTACTCGATTGGTCGACGACCAAATCCTTTCCGATCGGCTTGATTCCTTGGTCCTATCTAGAGACGTTTCAACTCTCTGCGTATTGTATAGCATGTACCATGAGGAGTGTTCAGAGGAATTGTTAGGATTATTACCTGCCGCTGAATTTCGCCACCACACAAGGCGACAAACCGCAAGACACTATAAGACAGTATTGTCATGTTAAATTTAGATTTTATTTTAATTTTTAATAAAGAAATACTAAGAATTAAGTGGTTGGTTGGATTCTTGCAGTCTGACTGGGGTGGTACCATTGCATATTATTTGCATATTCCGCAGCAGAGCAGTAGTGTGTAAGTACTATTGTGTTCCGGTTTGAAGGGTAATAGCATATTATTTGCATATTCCGCAGCCGAGCAGTAGTGTGTAAGCACTATTGTGTTCCGGTTTGAAGGGTAATGATACTAGCGTTATTACAGGGCACATAGACCGTCTTATATATCTTTGGATGCCGCCATGCACGCAACTGATGTTATAGGCAAACGTGACGCTTACCATTAGGCACACGATTTGCTCGTCTTGTCGCTTTAGTTCTTAAAAAAAACGTTTTCAAATAAACCTTCTTGACAAAATCTTGTAATAATCTAGTTATTTTTACTTTATAGTTACTTTCATACGTCAATCATTCTATGCGAATCATACGGTGTTCGTGAAGGAGAGTATTAAGAACTAAATTAACTTTTGGCTAATATTACCTAATGTTTACAAAGGAAATTTATACGTATTCTGAATTGAAACAGGATCGGTATAGCCTAGAAAGTATTAGTACTAAAGTTGCGGCAATGGTCGCTGATAAGAGATATTTTTTGAGAAAAAGATATTTTTCTAATTTATGTCATCTCATCCCACCTCCAAATTAAGCGTAACAATTAAGTTGAATGTGGTTTAATATTTTGATTTAAATGTTTAACCTTTTGTTTTTTTTTAATATTGAAAATAAAAAATTAATGGTTACAGGTCCGTTTAAGAATTTGGTGTCAGCATTTTCGAAATAAGTACACTATTGAGTTTTTGATAATTTTTTTGATTTAGATAAATTTTGTGATAACATAGCTGGATGAAAACAGAATAGGAAATTAAATTATTTTCAAAGACGAAGGAGGAAAATGACTCGAACAAGACCCGTGGAAGTAACAAAAATGGTTTAAGTGTTTTGAAACAAAACAGTTAATTATCTTCGGTGAGTAGAATGGACTGCGTTCGAAATAGGTACATTAACTTTGTCGATAAATATTGCGTTTAGTTTGAAATGCAGTATTATCTAATAAAATATATACATAGGATTATTAATACCAATATTTACGATCAATTTTAGTGGACTTTAAGAAGGAGAAGTATTTCTTTTTTAAGTCGGTTTATATTTAATTTGTCCATGCGTGAGTATTTTTTGTATGTTGTATGCCTATACGTTAGGTGAAATGTTTCTCGTGCAGATTGTTATACAAATCACTTGTTTATATGTAAGATCACGATGTTTTACTAAATGCACCCTAAATTTTTAATTATCGGTAATCATATGGCGAACATTTAGACACACCTAAACATTTTAAAATGATCATATTAACATTACACTTTCTTTGCATCTGATAATAAAGGTCAAGTTTATTATTCATGATTAAATGAAGTAGTTTGCATTCCGAATACAATTATATACATTGTGTATAACTTCGTTTCTCCATCCGCCATTCCCGAGATGAAAGGTATGCCACCTTTCATCTGATGAAAGGTGGCATTCAGTAGTATTCTACGTACAATGTTAGGAAACATCCTTCGTCTGTCAACCTTTTACACCTGAGGTGGGCCTGCTTGGCATTCCTTGCGCACTGCAAATCCCCGTCGAGGTAAGTAAGGTATGACAAGCTTGGTACAACGATAATTAAACATAAACATAGTAAATTGGAAATTTAATTTAGTCCTATAAAATCGTATGTTCACTAAAGATATAGTTTTAGATCTTTCTTCGTCTTTTGTGCTCGTGTACAAATTGAAAACACTTTTGTCATAGTTTAGTTTTTTTTAAAGATCGTTTTGTTTGGTGACAAAAGCTTACAACGAACGACGTCCATCCAACCCCACCTACGGCATCACCTGTGGAGTTAGATTCACCTTTGACCATGATCTTTTTTGCACGTTGTTACCGTAAGTGATTTCATGGCCAGTGATCACTGGTGATAAAAAATGGATCGGTTTCATAACGTTTAGGCTAATTTCTTTCAATGAGCTTATATGGCACCCAAATATCGAGTATACTCATACTTTTTCAATTAGTTTAAAACTGTTTTATGGTCAATACCCAGTTATTCAGTTACTACGTAATTATTAATATGAGATTTTTCTTTATTTTTTTAGAAATGGCATCGACTTTATCCGTAACAGGGCCAAAACGAGTTGCAACTTTGACATCAAAATTTTTCGGATTGCAAACGCTTGAACCATTTTCATTACGTCATTTTTATTTGTATTAGTTACATAAATGCACAAATTTTTTCGTAGCTTGTTTCGCATTTTTTCCTCTTTGTTAATAAAACTAAAGGTAACGAATTTTTACATTACATTTACTGATTTGGGCAGACAGAAAATAATTTAAAAATGGCGCGATATTGTTTTTTATTTTTAAATTTTATTTTTTAAAGTGTCGTAAAGTTAATGGAATTTATACAAGCTTTTTGCAAAGTGTACAACCAAAGAGATTTTACTACAACTTTTTATATAAAAAATACGAAAAGACTTTTAGTGTGTCACTTGTAGACTGTTATAAGGGCTTTTTGGGTATTTATGGAATATTTGGAAGCTATATTTTATATATGTATAATGTGATTGCTTTTTGTTTAGAAGATAAATAGTTCTTAAAATAATTACACTGATTTATTTGCTCATGCATTTTAAAATACTTATATGAATACATATACAAGGAAAGTAGACGTACAAACTTTAATTAGTAGCGTCACACATAAAAAAGTTATGGCCACTTTCCAAAAAGGTCACACCTTAAAAACGTTTTCAGTATAAATTATAGAATTTTTTTTATAATCCCGAATCATATCTATACTTATTTTTTTAGAAGATAAGGTGACGAGACGATCAAGTCGTGTACCTGTTGATAAGCGACACTGTCAGCGTCTGTTCATAACAACACAGTACTCCCAGAACGGCTAGCCTTACGCTGCGCTCAACACCCAAATATGGAAGATGTTATATCTCTTTGTCCAGTTATTATGTTGACATCTTTGCCTAAACTGGAACACAGTAGTGCTTATATAATACTGCTTGGCGATAGAATTACTGGTAATGCAGTGGTACCACACCAGGCGGACTCTGGAACAATCCTACGACTCTTGATAAAGTTCCGGAATTTGTATTTTTTTTTAGAATCTAACGTAGTCAACTATAAGCGTAACAACCTGGTATCGAGACATAACATTTTAAATTTCTGGGTGATGAGCACAGCGCAGTGCCAAGCACGTTTTGTGTGGTTATGGGCGTATCGTTACCATCAGGCACACGACTTGTTCGTGTTGTTACTTTATATAAAGAAAAAAAAAATTTTTTCACGCATCAAAAATGTTATTAAATACCTATAATACTTCATCGTAAGATAATTGTGTCATTGTTTTGATAAAATCATTTATAAAATTCCAGAATAGAAAATAATTTTAACGTCGCGACTGACTGGATAAAATGGAGTATAATATGAGAACAATGGCGGTGATTGCACGACTCATTTGCATGTTTAATTCCCCGACAATTTTATCGTCCCCTTTTTGTCGAGAAATACTGTTAAACTTTTATATTTGATACACAGTTTCGTTTGACGGTCATTTTATGACAATGAAATAGTTTTGGATGTATTGTAATGAAAATGTTCTTCTAAATATTAATAAATTTTACTAAATTACAAAATATTTAGGCTTACATTATGATAAGCATTTACATTTACATATTTCCAAGCAATAAGGTTTCCTCGAATGAAAAGAATTGAGAAACGATACTGATAGGAGTAGGACATTGGTATGAACAGTTCGAATGACATAAATATCACTATTAATTATTCGTAACTGCCGAAATTATAAAAAAGTAAGCACTGATTACGGTTTTAGAGATACCTTTCGAAAACGGCAGAACTACGAGTTTATATTCTATGGGATAGATATGTAGATATGATGTACATGTAATAGTGACTGGAATCACATTGCCGGAATTCTATTAACAGAGGCCAGGAACAAATAAGAAAAACGAATATCTCTGTTGTTTTGTGCTCTTACATCACAATGGAGCTTTGGATCGATAACTTGTTTTGCATTTACATAGTTTTTGGAATAACATACGTCCCTTAGTCACAAAATAATGTAAAAACTACACTCTATCAAAATTGAAGGCTCTAGCAAAAACAATTCCTTTCTAATTTTTTTTAGGAAATAAAATGACGAGACGAGCAAGTTGTGCGCCTGATGGTAAGCGTCACGTCTGTCCATATCAACACAGTACCACACAAAGCGCGCTCTGTGCTGTGCTGGTTATCCAGAGATATAAGATGGTCTATCTTTTTGACCTGTAATTTCGCTGGCGTCATTGCCCTTTAAACCGGAACACAGTAGTGCTTACAGACTACTGCTTGTTGACAGAAT
>DWHR010000217.1:0-10229 GCA_018248075.1 Eurytides protesilaus protesilaus
TTACAGCACAGTACCACGAAATGTGCTTGGCTCTTCGCTTCGCTTAGAGTTATTATATGTTTATCTCTTTACCCAGTAATTACACTGGCATCATTGCTATTCAAACCGGAACAAAGTAGTGGTTGTACACTCCTGCATCACCGCAGAATAACTGATAATGCTGAGGTACTACCCTAGACAAACTCTGCAAAAGAGTCCTACCACTTAGAAAATTTCTGTGAAGACAGTGACTTTATAGGTCAATTATACAGATTTTATTTAACTATGACATAAGGTCTATTAAAAAATAACAATAAAACCACCTATGTAGAAGCTAGATTATATAGTGTGTCTTGTGATAATAGTGAGAAAACTAATAGTTAAGAAAAATAATAGTAATAATGTAAATAAATTATTCCTCTTGCAATTTTATCTGCTTGCTACATTTAATTTCTACCTTATATTTTTACTTTAGTTTTATCTCATTTACTCTTCATGTGTTAAGAAGGTTAATATAAGTATTATATTTAATAAGAATATATATTACTATTAATAAGAAATACTTTGCTCATAATTATTTATATGTTCATTCTTAAACAAAATTACAACAGTTTCGCAAGCATTCATTATAAACTACTAACTTTAGATTTACTTACTTCAGGTATAATAACTACAATGAAACATTAACATACCTTTGTAGGATATGTCATCACCAGGGACCCGTCCGTAGCCTGGTTTTGCCCCATAATCGCCAACCGCCACCGGCCTCGAAGTTATTTTATCACCATTTTGCTGAGCTGTATAACCTGGCTCGTCATCTGGTCGATCCGCATTGTACTCATAAACCGGTCGGACATCAGGCCTATTTGGATCGTCACCAGGTCTGTAACTAGATTGGTTCGCAGGCTTCTGATAGCCCCCACTTTCCGTTGGCTTATTATAACTGGAACTAGATTCGTATGCACTTTGTGACGAGTATTGCGAATCGTGTTGGCTGCTGTAAGAAGACTGACTGCTTACAGGTCTATCATCACCGTACGATGGACGATCATTGTGACCTGAATTATATGTGTGTTCTCCGTAACTGGATGAACTACCATAACCTGAGGAATGACTAGCGTATGATGCATGGCCACTACCGTATCCAGTTTGTTCGTTATATCCACCACCACCGTAGGGCTTGTTGAAGGATTGGCTTCCGTAAGAATCATAATTACTGTTACTACTTTGACCCCCGTAACCTTGATTAGATTCATACGGCCGGTTACTTGATGACTGGCTACTGCTGTAAGATGGTCTATGGCTAGATGAATGACTACCGTAAGATTGATTATTGTCATATCCATTAGAACTTCCATAAACATCATCATATGGTTTATAGGAAGAATTACTTCCCCCATAGGGCTTTTTATTGTTATATCCGCCATATGGTTTCTCACTTGAACCGTAAGAGCCGTGATTACTACTAAAGTCACTTTGACTTGAACCGCCATACCCTTGGCTTCCAGAAGCACCTCCACCATATGGCTTGTTATTAGTAGATTGGTCAGTTTCACCATAGGATGAATAACTGCCACTTCCATATCCCGAACTGGTCTGATATGGTTTATTGTTAGAGTATTGATTGCCGCCATAGCTTGGCCTATTTTCATTGCTACCTCCATACCCCTGATCGTTGTTATACGGTTTGTTACTAGAACTGAAAGGTTTGTTTGAAGAATGACTCGAACTATATGAAGATTGGTCCTCACCATAAACGCTTTGACTTGAGCTGCCATAACTTTGACTATTACCGTAAGGTTTGTTATATGACGCTTGATCAGTTCCGCCATACAAACCCTGATTACTTTGACTACCATATCCTCCTTGATTGGTCCCGTAAGGTTTATTATTTGACAACTGATTAGAGCCACCATACGAACCTTGTTCACTTTGACTGCCATATCCCTGATTGGTTTCATACGGTTTACTATTTGACAATTGATTAGTGCTGCCATAAGAACCTTGATAATTTTGACTACTACTCCCATAGCTCTGGTTGCTGTTAAGCGGCTTTTTATTAGGTGGTTTTCCATAATAACTTTGACTTTCATAGTTTGCGCTGCCACCATAAGACTGACTGCTACTGAAATAACTGTCGCTACCATAACTTCCCTGACTGGAACTTCCATAACCCTCAGTGATTCCTTGTCCATAACCTCCGCTAGGTTTTTTGTTGGGTTCAGAAGGTTTTTGAGTTGACTGCTGTCCGTAACCGGAATCTTGATTTTCGTATGGTCTAGATGGTCGATAAGTGGATTCGTAATTAGGTCGGTGATAACTACCTTGAGTCGATATACTTGAACCATGATATTGCGATTGGCTACTTTGAGAATGTGAATATGAGTTTTGACTAGAATAGGTGTCATAACCATAGCCAAGATGCCCATAGTCGTAACCTCCATGATCTAATCCATAACTCGGCTTATTTGGTTTACGTGGGGGCTTGTAAGGGCGCGGTGGATCGTAAATTTCTAAATAGATTGAATTATCTTGACTACCGTAATTACTTGCATACTGGTTGTTGTAACTATAACTTGGTTTTGATGGTAAACTATTACTTGGATTGCTAGGCTTGTATGATGTGTCAGTATCAGATGGATCACCTTGATCATAAGGATCAGGTTTATTTAAATGATCAGGTTTATTACCATAACCCCCATCGAGACCAGGTCTAGATAATGGACGTTGATGTGGTTTTCTGTTTGGTCTAATTATGTATTGGTATTCTGGTATTTCGGGCATATCAGGACCTACTGGTCTATGGCCGTACATTTCTTCAGGCCTCCAGTTCTCTTGTGGTCGCGGTCTTCCATAAGGATCTTGGAATTGCAGTACATCATAAGGATCGGGTCTTTTATTCGGACGGTGACCCTGAGGTTTTTCGGGTATATAGGGTGCGTTTTGAGGTTTGTGTTCCCCATAACTTGGGGAATTATTAATGTCGGGTTTCGAATTATCATATTCATCGGGCCTATCGCTATTGTAACCAGGTTTACTACTATCATATGAACCCAAATCGTCGGGCAATTCATCAGATAAAGGCTTGTTCGAATCTTTCACCGGCTTAAACGTTGGCCGATGCAAGAGCCCATCAGGGTCATCAAACTCCGCTTGTATAGGTGTTGGTGGAGACTGCTCACATTGAAATCTTCGAACATAGACGTCATAATCTGGATGTCGACGGAGGCTGCTATTTTCTTTTATTTCCTTCTCATTTAAATTACCCAAGTTACATGTCGCATTACCTTTAGCTCCCACACTAAATAAAAAAATACCATAAACGTTTATAATTCAGAAAATTTCTTTAATATCAATGGCAAAAGAAAAAGTTATTATAGGTTAAGACAAGTTTCTGTAAGTGGTAGTGGTGCTCTTGCAGAGCCCAACTGGGACGGTACCACGGCGTGTCCAAGCAGTAGTGTGTAAGCACTACTGTGTTCTAGTTTAAAGGGTAATGATGCCAGTGTAATAACCGGGCAAAGAGATAGACCATCGTATATCTCTAAGTGATGAGCACTGCTCAGAACTAAGTACACTCTGTGTGGTACGGTATTTTTATGAGTAGGCGTGATGCTTATCATCAGGCGCAGAACTTGCTCATCTCGGAAATACAACTAAAAAAAACGTTAAAACAAAAATAATCTTTTATACGTTTACTTGTTTATTACAAAAGTTATAGTATGTAAATCAATAAAGATAGTGTTTCTTTAATATTTTTCGATTAAATAAACCATCTAACGGCAAGAATAGAAACTACTTACCCATAATCATACGACTGGCATTGCTTATCTTGTTTGCAAATTTGCTCACACTCTTTCGTTGTCAATTCCGATATATTTCGGTAGATGGCGTCACTTGGCAACCGCTCACCAATTGAAATGCGCTCAAAGCAATCTGTAAAGTTGAGGAAAGTCGAAATTAAATTCTGTACTAAAATAAAATGTATATAAAACTTACAAATGTCGCAAGTTGGTTATTTTAATTTTTAAGGCTTAATAAATCTTTAAAAGTAGTAAACAAATTAAAAGTTTATATCTTTATTCAATGTAATCATTTATTCAAGCTTTTGGTGAACGGAAAATACAAACATCGGTTCGTTCAATTAGTCCTCATCGTTTGTATGTATATAATTTTTTTCTTATTTCTTTTAACATGAATATAAGTTTTAGTTAACAGTAGCTTGGAGGCATCAAGTGTAGAGCAAGAGTTTCTTCCACACGTCTCAGACCTTATTATTTCTCTCAGTATTTCTCTACGACATCTATACTACGCTTTACGATTATAGATATGGTTTCTAAAATTTTTTTTCATATTTTGCTTGTAGCTGTTTCACTTAATTTTGTATTACAAACTTTTGTTTCCGTGTAACCAGATTACTTTATAAACCTCTAAGAATTGGAGAACGTAAGAGCTTTGATTATGCATTTATTATAAATTATATTCCGAAATAGCCCACTAATTATACGCTGTTAAGGATGGCAAAGCTATAATCGGTATCAAAACAATAGTATGTACATTCAGCACCTATTCCTGAATTCGAGTAAAGAATATTAATAAGTATAAATGAATTTAAGACCGAGTCTAGGCGTAATTAAAGTTTTAACATAAAATTGTTTTACACTCTTAATTCGATTATAAAGAACATTGTTATAAGCAAATGCATATGACATGGAATAACATTCCCATTGATTTTAATATATGGTACTTCTCGTACTCGTAAGCTCTCGTGGGTCACGTACTTAGTATTATTTTTTGCTGTTATTAAAAGACAATTTAAAACAAGATAATATTAATATTTACTTACATTCACGTTTTACAGTAACATGTTATCAAGATACTGCAATTATTACATTATATAATATATAATGATATTTTTTATAAGTGGTAGGACTCTTGCAGAGTCCGACTGGGGCGGTACCAATGCATTGCCAGATATTTTACCGCCAAGGAGTAGGGTGTAAGCACCACTGTGTTCCGGTTTGAAGGTCAATGATTCCAGCGAAATTACAGGGCAAAGAGATAGACCATCTTATATTTCTGGATGACTACCACAGCGTAGAGCACACTATGTGTGGTACTGTC
This sequence comes from Eurytides protesilaus protesilaus, assembly GCA_018248075.1. Taxonomy (NCBI): domain Eukaryota; kingdom Metazoa; phylum Arthropoda; class Insecta; order Lepidoptera; family Papilionidae; genus Eurytides; species Eurytides protesilaus. The sequence continues at coordinate 5,104 of DWHR010000217.1, forward strand.
TTGTTATTGGCAGGCGTGACGCTTACAATCAGGCGCACCACTTGCTCGTCTGGTCACTTTATTTCCTAAAAAAAAATATGATTCCTGTTATAGAATAACTTGTAATTAACGTATTTAGAGACGTCATTAGCTCAAATTTTACTTCGAAATTCAGAAATAGTAGTAGTTATATCATAATATATAAATACAGAGTTCATCTTGGGTGAAATCACTGCGTTGGCAGTATTTTATTATTGTGAAAGTACTACTGTTATCCGGTTTGAAGGGTATATGAATGTAAATATCATTGCAAAACCCCAAATCTATATGTAACGAGCGCAGCGCAGGACCAATCGATTTCTGCTTGGCACTATGTTGTTATGGGTAGGTGTGGCACTTACCATCAGGCATACGATTTGCTCGTCTTGATGACTCTATATGAGATAAATTATTTGTGATGAATTAAGGATTAGTACCATGAGCGTATAATTCGGTTTACTTTATTAAATGGTGGAAGAAAAATATCTGCCACAGTTTGAAGTACGAGAAGATACTTGGGTTGATTCTGTGATTTGATAAGACTATTTTGAAAAATAAATGGACATGACGAGAACTTCATCCGCTTGAAGATAAGCTCAAGTTCAAGACTGCTTAGCTCTGCGCTGTGTTCGTCACCTAGAAAAATAAATTGGTCTATCACTATGTCCAGTAATTACGGTGGCAGTATTTCCTTTCAACATTAAACGCAACAGTATAGGCACACAACTTCTTGACAGTAAAATAATTGGTAATGGAGTGATTCCATCCTAAGCGGATCTTGCAAGAGTCTTGGCACTTATAAAAAATGCAGTACTTGATATGTACACAGTCATATAATATCAGGTCAAACAGTTTGTGAAAAAATACTTTTGCATTATATGCTTTTTAACATGTCGCAGTTGGGTTTGTAATGCTAGCAATGTGTATTATAAGCTTTTTTAAAACTTTTGCATTTTACCGTAGAAGTCCTGAGCTCATGACCGGATACTGACGACTTAATAAGAATAAGATGTCAATACTCAATACTTAATATATTTATTGCGTTCTATAATGTTCACAAGGTCTTCTCAATAACATTATTCAAATAGTTTTCTTTCCCTATTATTTGATAATAATTGATAATAAATAGCATTTTTATACTAAAATGTACTAGGATACGGTATCCATTTATAAATACTATGCTAAGGAAGAGCGGTTTTCTCTGACACCGGTACTTTTGTACCTAACAGAGGAAATCGACAACTGACTTTGAACTGAATAAAACATTTATTATTATTATTATAAAAAAATAGTACATGATATCATGTGTCACTATAGACCCTGAAGGGCATTGCAATTGCAAAGGAGGACGCATTTTGGTGCAATATAAATTTTTATATATAGTGTATGTAGTTATATAATATACTTATAACATTTGGTTATAGATATATGTAAAATTTGTATTATTAGTTATATTTGTTTCTATATTATCACTAAAAATTCAGGAATGAAATAATAGCATTTCTTTTGTAGAAATTCTTCTAATTTGTGTGTAAAAAGATTTTTTTTAATTTTTGATTGATTCGAGTAGTTTATTATATATCTTTATTGACATCGCAAGCGTTCTTAAAGAGTGCATTGCTAAACGGCTCGTTGGTTTTTATCTCTTAAATTGTCACCTACGTATATTTCGTTTGTGTAACATTCGGCGGCCATCTTAGAAAAAAAACACACTAGCGCTAGAGAGGTGCAAAATAAGCGGTAGCGATTCCTCAAAAGGCTACATTCGACGCGAGAAGTACTAGAGCGGAGTGGGCATGCGCGGGAATATCGATTCGCTCGCAGTCACCCGACCCTAGTGCGTGGCTCATGCCTCTTTGGCAATTTCAGATTGCCGCTTTCGGATATGATAAAAGAAACATTGTACAATGTGTGCAACGATTATTTGTTTTTATAATTATATTTATAATAATAATAATCATTTATTTGCAAAATATAGGTACATTACAAGATGTTGAAGTACTTTACACAGCTATATTTTACTCTGTTTACAGGGAGTTTATTAGATACAGAGATGAGACGAGCATGTCGTGTGCCTGATGGTAAGCATCGCGCCTGCTCATTACAACAGTGTATCAGACTCGATGTCTGGCGGTGCGCTGCGCTCGTCACCCAGAGCTTACACACTACTGCTTTTTTAAGAGATAAAGTGACGAGACGAGCAAGACGTGCGCCCAATGGTAAGCGTCACGCCTGCCCATAACAACAGTTTCGGTTTAAAGGGCAATGTTGCTAGCGAAATTACAGGGCAAAGAGATAGACCATCTCATATCTCTGGGTGACAAGCGTAGCACAGAGCCAAGCACGCTCTGTGTGGTACTTGTGTTGTTATAGGCAGACGTGACACTTACCATTAGGCGCACGACTTGCAAATCTCATCACTTTATCTTGTAAAAAAAGAACAGGATTAGACAAAGCTTTGCTACAAGAAGATCTGAACAACCTATTTAAATAAATACAACCTATTAAAATAAAAAAGCGAAAAATTAAAAACTTTTTGACGTTTGTATATCAGACGATAAATTTCATGACTGTTTCTATTTGAAATTTCTTGTGCCAGCTACGCCATCTATTGAAAAGAAAGAATAAATATTTGAGATGTTTATGTACATTAGGCGTAATAAATAAAAACGGACATTAGAATCATTAATTTCATAAGGAAGTAATATTTTTTGCATGAAAATGATAAGCGTGCGAGTAAATTAAGCAAATTTCCTGTTTGGCAATTTGCCGATGTAAATATCATAGTAGTAATAGATCTAATAATATGTTTATAACACTTAATATATTCATATAAGTATCCTTTATATTAATAATAATTATTTTGTTATATGAAGCTATATGTCTTTTTAAACATATAGGTTCACATAGTTAGTTACTTTTTAAATATATGTGTAGGTTCGAGCGTCATCAACAAATTTTTGAATTTGACGGTAAAGCTTTATTAATAAATATGTATCTACTGTATACTTACATTATCGGTGTCAGGCCACAGATTAAATGTTTTTCATGTTTAGGACAATTCTAACTTGCAATGAGACTATTCTATTCGCTAATCCAAAGGTATGTACCTAATAATTACTTTTTCATTTTCGCGAGCATTTTGAGTAATAAAAAGTTAATAATAATGTACTTATTTCATGACTGTAAGCGCTCGTGTAAGTTTCTTTTTTATATTTAGATTCAGATTCCACATCAGTCTACCCTACTCCAGAAAACAGTTACGATATTATTATGTAATTTATAGTCTAGATTATGATAACGAATCTAAATTTAACAGTTTTTAATTAAAGCCTAACTCTATAGTTGGAAAATTTAACACTGAAAAAGAGGGATATAAAAGTAGCAACCACGATCATATCATTCCCTCCTTTGTTCTCAAGACGATTGCTAAGAGGAAGTGCTGCCGGATTTGCAATATAACTTTAGTGGTTATACGCATTTGTAATGTTTAATAAGCGAAATACGGTAATTATATAAAAAGTATTTATGTCTACCGCTGTTTCGTTTAATAAAATAGTGTCTAGATAACAGCTGTTTATATGGATGGTATTTTAATAAGCCCTGAATGAAAAAGTATGCTTGACATTGGCTTTGAACTCGAAAGTGAGGTATCGCGTGCAATCTGTTGCGACCTTATTCGTAACAGCTTTCAGTGTTGCCCCGTTTAAAACTGCCTCATTTTCTCGGTACAATGTGAAGTATATCTACAAATATTGCCATCTATAATTTAATTTTATTAAACAAACCAGTGAAAACTATTACACTATTAATGTTTATCTTTTTTGTTTACGAGATAATGCGATGAGCAAGTCGTGCGCCTGATGGTATCACCACAGTACCACACAGAGCGTGCTTGTCTCTGTGATGCGCTCGTCATACAAGATATGAGGCGGTCTATCTCTTTGCCCAGTAATTGTGCTGGCACCCTTGCCATTTAAATCGGAACACAGTAGTACTTACACACCATTGCTTGGCGGCAGAATATCTGACAATGCAGTGGTACCGCCCCAGACAGAATTTGCAAGAGTGTAGTAGTGGAGTACTCATGTACAAGACTGACAGAGTCCGCCTGGAGTGTTCGATTCCATTCGGACTCTAAAAAGTCCTACCACTTAATAAGCCGCTGACCTATTTTTAAAAGCATTTATATATATTTCATTATTTTTCGTCCAAGCTAGTGAACAGACACATAGTTTGCCGGTGTTTAGCACAATTGCAAAGTTACCACACAAAATACATCTACCATAGAGGTAATCACACGTATATATTGGCATTAGAGGCAATCACACGGAGTTGGTAATTTGTTAAATTACTGAAAAAAATTGAAACGATAGGAATATAAAATAAAATGAAAACATTATAAAATCCGTAAATAACTTTTATTTAATTTAAATTAATAAAACGATTTTACTCTTACGACGTTCCGTAACAAAATTGAAAACATTTCATGGCGTTCATGGTCACAGGTCTGACGCGATAAAATTCATTAAAAATTGCTTTCGTTTAATAATGTGTTATATACGCGTGAATAGAAGAAATCTATGACTAATGTCGGCTCCAGACACTCCACGAGGCTAAATAAGGGAACGCGAGTACGAGAGTGTAGATGATGCGCTCGCGTCCCCTCGTGTTCCCTCGTCTCGCGTCGCGGGCGCTCCGTTTTGTGTCGGTTTTTCAACGTGAGTCAAAGGACGCGAGTGTGTGCGTGTGTAGTGGACACAGCGCACAACTAAATAAACCGGGAGTGTGGATGGCTAGCGAGCGCCTATAGAAGGCGCCTCGCGAGTGTCTGGAGCCGACATAATGTAATTATAGTAGTTTCTCATCTAATCTCCATTTGCTCTACATTGCCAGTTATTTTACATCCAAGTAGTAATGAGTAAGCACGACTGTGTAATTACTGGGCATAGAAATGTAACATCTTGAATCTCTTGGTTATAAGCGCAGCGTAGTGCCGAATTCCTTCCAATTCCTTCCGATTGTATTGATCTGTATTGTTATGGGCAGGCGTGACGCTTACCATCAGGCGCACGACTTGCTCGTCTCGTCACTTTATCTAATAAAAA
>DWHR010000218.1:0-10223 GCA_018248075.1 Eurytides protesilaus protesilaus
GTAGTTTATATACAAGGATGTCGAAAGCGCAATTATTTTGTGTTTATAGGAGTCGATCTCGAAATTTCTATTTTGTTGTCTATTAACATCTACTTGTAACGTTAATTTAAGTATTTTGTTCTTATTCAATCATAAAGATTTTTAAAATTTCAACTTTAGCAAAATGTCCTTTGGTGTTGATTCCAGAGATGATTTTAGGTTGGAGTGGCACATATTTAGTATATATTTTAAATCAAGGATTCAAAAACGATTTTCGTGTTTTGTTTGGTATTAAAAATATTATAGCATTATTCAGAATCAACATTATATTAAAATACTCTATATATTCCATATAAAGTTTTTCATCATCATTGCCCTTCAAACTGGAACACAGTAGTGCTTACGCAGTAATGGTTGGTTTGAACTTTGTCCTTCCAAGCAGAATTCAGTAGTGCTTACACACTTGACGGCAGAAAAACCAATAGTGTAATATTGAATAAAACTGGCAATATATCAGTATATAGGTGGTACGACTGCGTACCACCTATATACTGAAATATTCTGCGTAGCTTAGAGCCTATGATACCTAATTGTATCAACAGAAAATAATTGCCTCAGGAAGTTAACCCTTGGCTTCCTATTTGGACGCAGTTTTATATTGCATTATATAGTCGTATATTACGCTTAAATAAAAAAATAATTGCCTTTATGGTTGCAAAAATTGATTTATTGTCTCGTAATCATCATAACAGGCAACCGTCCTCGCTAAACTACTGTGTCTCTATTATTATACAAACTGCAATGAAACTGTTAAGGTCTCCACAAAACCACAACGCACCATATTGTGCAAACATTGCGCGTATGTTTCAATAAACAAAGGAAATAGAACTTGTATGCATTCTGCGAACAGACAATATAGTAAACCAAACAATAATGGGCTTATTATTTTACTGCGATGTAGAAGCACGTTAGCTTCTGTGCTTTGCATGTAAGTAAATAATATTTTTTATATAATTAAAAACTCACATATTTTAAATCTATTAATTTAAAGAATAACCTAATAAACAATTTGATTAAAGCAGTTCCCTATTGTTTTTTCGAATATAATAGACATGAAATATACATCATCTGTATCAGTTGACAACTAGCGCATACGTATATGCACACGCACACGCGTACGCGCAAGCGCGCACACACACACACAGGCACAGAGAGAGAGAGAGAAAGAGAGAAAGAGAGAACATATCACTTCACCATCAAAGACTTGCAAATATGCTGCCAGCTTTAATGGTGGCAATATGCTCTTTTCTTAAAGTCCCATACGTCTTATTAGTCCATAAATACAGCTGGCACCAAATTTTTAATTTTTATAGTCAGATTATAATTAACTGCTTAACACAAAACATATTGTAGATTCTGACTGAAGTGACTTGTTTTATGAAGCTCACTACTAAGAGTTTGCATACAAATATTATAAATGTATATATTTTATTTAATATAGAAATTATAAATGTAGTTCCATTTGTTTTAAAAATATAATAATAAGTATACATGCATATGATTGATGGCTCTTTTTAAAAACAATCTGTACAACAAATGTGTAAAAGGAAACCTTTCATTCCTCGAGATTAAGTGACGAGCGAGTATAAAATCTTTTTAAAATGGCGTCGGTGATTTATTGTTCCATCTCCTTGGGTACTCATGACACAAGTCGCAAAAGAGGTTTATAATCTTGTGTCTACGGATCTGAGATCGTTGAATTAATAGAACTAATCTGGCATTAAATCGACTGCTGTAAGAATGCGATAAAAATAAATTGTTGTATCAAATCTCTTCTTATTTTTTTCCCAATTTAATTTTATGTAAATAAAGCAATAGGAGTATTGAAACTAGTGAATGCGTTTACTATGTTTTTACGAAAACATGAAGGATGCTTTTTCAAATAGACTGTATTGTCATTACATTAATGTATTCGTTCGGTGTATTACTATTGTATTGCCAGTTGCTCTACCGCCAAGCAGTAGTGTGTAAATATTACTGTGTTTCGATTTTAAGACATTGATCCCAGCTGCTCCAGATCCTATTTGATTAAATTATTCTTCTACAAGCAAGTAGAAGATTTAGTGACAATATTATATTTCTTCTATTTACTCCGATGTTGTATTGGTACATTGATTTTATTCGTTTTATTTTTATACTTCTAACGCTTTAAATAATTTGAATACACAAAGGCTATCCCCTGACCTGATATATCAAACTTTAATAGTCAACTTACATATAAAATAAAAGTTAAAGTAGCAACCAAGCAGTAAAGTCGATCGCAGCGGTGTGACCTTTTTAATCAAACATCATCAACCTCTTCAATCAAATAAACCTTTGAGACAATTAACAAATTTGGTACACAAATTGAATTTATTAGTAAGAACTACTGGTCTTTTTCTTACTAGATTATTATAGAGACGAGCAACTTATTTTTTAGCAATTTAGATATACCTGCAATGAGTGATAACGCCGGAGGATACTACTAAAGCAAGAATATTGTAAAGACCGGAACGTTTGCAACAGCGGCGTCTCCTGTTGTACATACATACATACATACAGTGGCGATACTACCATACAAGCCCAAAAGCCCGGCTTATCCTACTAAAGACATTAATTAATATTTACATACATTAAAATTTTTACTTTGTTAAATTAAAATTTATAAATATTAATGAATTTTTTAATTTTTATATTTTAATTAATTAATATTTATCCTTAGAAGGGCAAGCCTGCCTTTTGGGCTTGTATGGTAGTACCGCTACTGCATACATACATACATATATACATTAGAAGACGCCGTTTATGGCGGAATAGTAAACTAACATTTATAACAGAAATACTCCTTTTTAAATAAACAAACGCATACTACTACTACCGGTCACTGCATTATTTTTTATATTACTGACATTCAAGTTGGAGGGGGTCTTATAGAATAAGAAAATTATCGTGTTTTAATGAATTTTGTATTAGTATTTGGATTTGATTAATAATGGTATTTGAGACGTTAAATCATAAATCCATAGTGTTTCGTAAAATAGAATGCAGACGCGATTACTCTAAAAGTTAGACCTAACTACACATAGTCTAATGCTGTTCGCGGAGCGTTATAAAATAGTCACGACTGCAGTAATTCAACTTTCGCATGAATAAATTACGAACGTTTCGGGCATTACTCACACAATGGGATCGAGTGGAAGCCAGATTTCGTATATAATGAGAAATATTTAACAGCTCGGTGCGTATTTTTGAACAGGAATTATGAAGTGTTAACACGATGTTGGAAAATTTATGCCGCTTTTGTAAATAGCCTATAAAAACTAAGCAAGTAAGCTATAAAAGTTAAGCTCTTTGACTACCTACTCAGCTGGAAGTAATAAAGGACGAAGTTTCAAATATTTATAATTAACATCATACTTCTACAAAACTACGTGACATTTGCCACCTCCAAAGATGTTATTCCATTAGTTGAGCAAACAGAAAAATCACATTCACAACAAACTTGAGCCACAGAGCTATCGATTTTTTTAAATTGAGCAACAACATACATAAAGCAACTGTTGAGTTTCTTGCCCGCTCTTCAAATCAGAACTGAATTCCGAACCGGTGATAGCTTCCTCGCGAACTAACATGCAAAAATGACGATTCAAAATGCTTGCATAGGTCTATTTGAATAAATATATTTTGATTTGATTTGAACTGATCCACTTGTATTCATAATTTGTTGATGAACGCTTGCTCTGTGCTGCGCTCGTTCCCAGATATATTACATGGTCTATCTCGTTGCCTTATAACTTCACTGGCATCATTGCCCTTCAAACCGAAACACAGTTATGCATGCACACTACTGCTTGGCGGTAGAATATCTGGCAATGCAGAGATACCGCCCCAGTTGGACTCTGCAAGAGTCCTACCACTTATAATAAAATTTATTAAAATAAACCACTTACCACTAGAGCTAAAGCTAACAATAGAATTATCGCATCTACGCAGAACATTGATCTTTTACCACTTTTACCAGCGGCTCTACACGAATGAATATTGATTATCCAGATAATTGTCCAAGCTTTGAAATATATTCCGGAATAGAAAACCTACACCCTACCCTACCCTAAACCTACACCTATGCCAAAAAGTGAATTGCAAATGGACAGAACAACAAACTCACTCTTACAAATAAAGTATTAATAGCTAATTAATTATTTGTCATAGGCAGATGCCACACAATTTAAGCCAATGTCGTACTTAACTTATTAATCTTAAATAAACTTTTCACTTTTTAAATAACGCGATTTCCTTTCATCTAATAAATGTAAAAAGCCTCCCCGTTTACTCTCAAATAGCCCGGGACCTTTTGTGTCTTGCTCTATAATTATCTGAAAAAACCTGCTCTCCGAAATGTACTTTCGCCTTATTCTTTATTTCTTATCATCAATTTTACAAGGTTTTTACTTTATTTGGCTACTGCTGAGACGTTTTGACTCTTAAATTTCTTATTAAATTCTTTTAAATTTTAGTCAATTTTATTCATTATGTGATTTTGTGTTTTAATCAATTATAAAATATTATTTGTTTATTTTATTTCATTTAAAATATTTATATTAATAGATCAACTGCAATCATATTCCAATACGTCTGGACCACTCATTATAATCAGCATAGAAGTAAAGCAAGACAATTCGCTTCCTCCTAAATGATTCACTGGTACCTATATATCAATAACATTTTTAATTTTTGTTTATCCAAAATAATACAACAAAGATATCAATGTCAGCAATGGCAAGATCACAAATTTACGCTGTGCCGATGATGTGTTTCTATTTGCCTCAACTGTAAATGAATTACAACAGTTGTTGCAAGAATTTATTGCAGCGAGCGTTTTGGTTGTAACCGTGTAAAACAGGGTAGAGCTATGTCCAATAGTCGAACAGCGTATGTTAGGAAACATGGTAATAAATTTTCAACATTTTCACTAGAAAACAGGTTCATAAAAACTTCTTTAATAATTTGCGCTTTTTTTCATCAATAATAATCGTTTTTCAATTTCTATGAAAAAAAATTAGTAACAATTTTCTAAAAACGTCAGAGACAAATAGAAATTGTTGAAGCAAATAAAGGTACTAAATAAACGGTCTAATTTAAACTATTCAAATAGCGGTATTACCTATCTATGACATAATAGGGCAACATTGCCAGCCGTGATACCCGCCAATTACGATAAAATTATGTTATCAACGTTTTATTATCAGCAAACTAGTGCATCTGGAATAAATGGATGTCACCGGAAACCGAAATACTTGCATATCCGATGAGTTAATCAATCACGCATCGCTAACTACTTGAATTTAATATTCATCTACATATAAATAAGTTAAATTACCATTTTGAATAAAACTGTTTAAATATATGTATGTATGATGACGTTTAAAACACATCTTTTTATTTTAAGAAGAGTTTTTGCAAAGTCCGAAAAAATAGATTATCTCTGGGTGATGAGCGCAACGCAGAGCCAAGCGGTTTTGATCTAAGGTCTTTCAATACTTTTTTACGAGATAATGTGACGAGACGAGCAAGTCGTGCATCTGATGGTAAGCGTTACGATTGCCGATAACAACACAGTACCACGCAGTCTACTTTATGTGCACAGAATATGTGTGAAAAATTACAGAATGAAAAGAATGTATTTTATTAACTTTTTTTCATCGATACATACGAGTATTTGAGAGTATTAGTATCTATAGTAATATTAAATAAATATATGCCCCCAATTCCCACGGCAAGATAACTAACACACGTTGCCGTAGTGCTTATAAATTGTGATTTCTTAAGGCGTAATAACTTTATATTAAATAAAGATACTACTATTTATTTAGTAATTTTATAAAGCCCAAGTGTCCAAGATATAAAACTGAGAAGAATGAATTAAAATCTATCATCAAACCACAACGGCAGAATTTTATCATTTCATTTATGCAGATAGCAGCAGCTTTTTTATTTAAACATATAAACGAAAATGTCAAAACGGCTTACATAGACCTATTTGAATAAATCTATTTTGATTTGTGGGAATAAATAATTTTATCGATTTTAAAATCAGCTTTAATTGATGGTTAGTCATTATTTATGTTAAAATTTTGTTTTTATATTTTCTAAGTGGTAGGACTCTTGCAGAGTCCGACTGGGGAGGTACCACTGCATTGCTAGTTATTCTGCCACCATGCAGTAGTGGGTTAGCACTATTGTGTTCCGGTTTGAAGGGCAATAATGCCAGCGAAATTACAGGGCAAAGAGATAGACCACCTAATATCTCTGGGTGACGAGCGCAGCGTAGTGCCAGGCGCTTTGCGTCTAGTACTGTATTATTATGGGCGGGCGTGACGCTTACCATCAGGAGCGCGACTTGCTCGTCTTGTTAATAAAAAAAATTATTTAATAAACAAAAGATGGATATAAATTTTACCATTTAAAAATACTCCGAAACACCTTTCACACTATCTGCTACTTAACATGATAATATGGTTTTAAATACGATATTATGACTAGGCTGCTTAGTCCGATATAATTATTGAAGCCACTTTACGTAAATTTGTTAAAGATTTCTTTTATTTTACCAATTTAATTATACTTTATGCCAAAAAAAATATTTCTCTTCCTCAATACTACTGCTCGTTAGATAAAACAATTGTTGCATTCAGGCTAATAAAACTTAAATTTACACTCCCTTAAACCATCCACTAAGGATCAAGTCGCTATATAAATATTGTAAAACAGCGTTTTGAATTATACAACATTTCCTGTCTTAAAATTCCGGAATGTATCCGAAAAACGATCGAAATACCCAAACGACGATACATTTTATAATTTCATGTCCAGTCAGTTTCACTGGATGGGCCGGCTTCTAACCCACGCCGCCGTCAATTGCTTTAATAGTCACGAACTTGTTTGTGAAGGGCAATGCTTTCAGTAGGTTGTTACGTTCAGTTTTTATGTCATTCAATAAGAATAGCAGCTCTATGCCACTACAATATACATTATAGGCACAAAATACGTGTATGTTATTAAGACACTTTATAATTATAAAGACCTTATTATATAAAAATATAATAAGGTCTTTATAAAATGCTCTAGAATATTATTTATATTATTTTAATGTTACTCAATTCCAAAGACCATTTTATATCTCTGGGCGTCGGGTGTAGCACAGAGCCAAGCACGCTCCGTGTGGTACATTGTTGTTATGGGTAGGCATGATGCTTACTATCAGGCGCACGACTTGCTTGCCTCTCCAGTTTATCTTGTAAAAAAAGTCACTATTTTTTCTGTGAACTAAGCCTTTCTTTATTTCATTCTTTGCATTTGAAAATAATATAAATTTTTATCATTTTGAAGTGACACAAAGAAACATTGGTAAAGCAATCACATACGGTAGCTTCGGAAATAGAAAACGATTTTCACCAAAATGAAATTTGTTTTGATATTGAAGTTGACAATTTCTCTTCCAGTTAAATTTTCTTTGGAGTCAAAAACGTTTTAGTACGTTTGAATTTAGATGTGTGAAAGTCGTGGACGGAACATCTTTATTTTTAGAAATTCATGGTGAAGTTTATAGAGAAAATCCTTTGCATTACAGCGGATTTGGCTTAAAAAACACATGGGTTTTAAAGTTCCTGAATATTAGGTTTTCTGTTTGAAACAAGAGCTTTCGTTAGTAGAGACTTTCGACAGGGATAAATTATGGAATTTTATGAGAAAGCATTATTATGTTTCGGTTTGCGGAAATATTTCTAAAAATTCCTGTATTAATGTATTTCTGTACTTTCTCACATGTGTAAGTAACGAGTAGAACGCAAAGCCAAGTAGAGAGAAGGATGTTATATAAAATTTGACTTTTGTTTTTTTTACAAGATAAAGTGACAGAAGTACGTCTCATGGTAAGCGTCGCAGCGACAGACTGTATTATGAATCGCACAGAGCGTGCTTGGTTCTATACTGCGCTCGTCGCCCAGAGATATAAGATGGTCTTCTTTTTAATAAAAAAATAAGAAACATAGTAGTGGTTACACACTACTGCTTAGTGGCAAAATATCTGGCAATGCAATAGTATCGCCCCAGTCCGACACTGCAAGAGTTCTACCACTTAGTAAACATGAAATCACTACTGTGTTCCGGTTTGAAGGGCAACAATGCTATTGAAATTACAGGGCATAGAGACCATCTTATCAATCTAGGTGACGAGCGCAGCACAGAGAAAAGAACGTTCTGTGTGGTACAGTGTTATTAGGAGCAGGCGCGACGCTTATCATCAGGCGCATGACTTACTCGTCTCGTCGCTTTATCTTGTCAAAAAACATATTTTAAATACAGTAAACATTTATTGCAGTTTTACGAATACGCATTTTATTTTTGTATACGCTATATACATTTTGAATAGATGTCGATAGCCTCCTTCCATTACTTCGTTAATAACAACTGCATTGTAGTATCTTAATAATAGAATAACTTCATTTCAACCGTCTCAGTGGGTCTAGACAGCTATTCGGTTATTTGATAAGGGCGCGATTGCTTTTATTGTATACAATATTTCGGGAACGGCCCAGTTTTCGTGTTTATCTGGTAGACGCTAACCGTCTGCCATGGAAATGTTAAAGCTCTATAGTTATTCAAGAAAAGTAATTATAATAAAGTAACCAAAGTTTAAGTATTTGTACATATTATTTTATCAGAGTTTGAATCTATGACTTGTTGTTTATTAAAAAATAAAAAATAAATCGAATAATAGTGTATTCGTCCCAGGATTTGTTCAAGTATTGATAAAAAAAACAAAGTTTCGGTGCTCAAACCTTACAGCACACTGAAATGTAACACATCAACATACAACAGCCATTAGCTTTGCACGTTTTACTTAAATAACTAGCGGATTCCATAAATATTATCCTGCTATTGTCGATAGGTCTCTAAAAAGTTCTTAACTCAATTGAGATACATACTTCAGATTGAGATACTTCACTTTTTAAGTCGGTCATTCACATAAGTTTCATTTACATATGTTCAGCCGTTCTCAAGTTTTTAAATAACAAACAAACGTACACCATTTTAACATCCACAATTTTGTTGTAGCATACAACCAACATAAATTCTATATGATAACCAAAGACAATTAAAAAAATATGCAAATATACCAACTTCTAATGATGACAATGAATGAGCGTTGAAATTGGTGGACTAATTGATGATTAATGGGGATTGGGGATAACATGACTTTTTAAGAACTTATACACTTTTTATCCAAACGAGAAACTTAGAAAAGAAAAAAATTCCGAGCCTTTAATTTAAAAAAAAAATTGGCATGAACCATCACACCATGAATATTCAGTATATTCATCGACATCAAACATATTACAACGTTATTTGTTTGATAATCAAATTAAATTTATTGAACAAAACGAGAGTTGAAATCTCTACAGATTTACACATATTGCAGGTGAAGCCGCAGGGTACAGCTAGTATAATAATATTATTGCTCTAGTAAGCATTTATATCGACCATGTACTTAAATGCGAAAGACGTGTAGACGGTTAACGCCATTTGATTTATATTATAATACAATATTGATATTGGCTTCAAAGAAACTTATGCTCAAAACGTTCCAATCTTTTGTTCCCCGAAATAAAACAAAATTTTATTATATCAAAATTCTCCAGACAGTAAAATGAAAATGAGTGTAATATCGTATCTCCCAGTGATGTCGATATTTCTTAGATAAAGGCAATTTAATTTATTTCAAAGGTTTCATATCATCTGTAACGCTTTTCCAATTCTTTTTGAACTGTTTTTCTAAAGTTTAAATTTCAACGTACAAATAGTCACTTTATGTATGGCCTGTAAAAGATCAAGCAGTAATACAAATAGACCTTATTCTATTCTAAGCTTATAAAATGATACGTAGAATATATTGAAATTTTACATTCTATTAGAGAATAATAAGCATATATATATATATGTATAAATAGCCAAAAACTTCGCATATTCCCCAAATATAATATAATAATAATATATAGTAGTAAATACTAGTAGCAGTAGTAGTATATACTACTCAATTCATATGAGTCTTTAATATTTGTTTATTATGTAGTTTATATACAAGGATGTCGAAAGCGCAATTATTTTGTGTTTATAGGAGTCGATCTCGAAATTTCTATTTTGTT